>RJVU01053773.1:4226559-4254059 GCA_003731715.1 Anabarilius grahami
TATATATATATATATATATATATATATATATATGTGTGTGTGTGTCTGTTTGTAATCAAAATGTAATCACTTTGGTTTATGGGGTGAATGCAGCCAAAAATTCTGAAACTGTTGTTGTCAATAATGTTTACAGTACTCAAAGCATGTGATTTCATCCATATGTCCGTGCGTGTGTGTTTTAGATAAAGTCCGATGAGCGGGTGTTGGGCACAGAACAGGGTCTGTTGATCCGAACCCTCCATCAGAAGGACTCGGGTGTGTATTACTGCCACGCTGTCGAGCACGGCTTTATCCAGACCCTCCTCCGCCTCACCCTCAACGTCATTCCTGCAGAACACCTGGACGATCTCCTGCACCGAGACACGCCCGACAGCACCGATCCGGCCAATGGCAAGATGTGGTACCGTGACTTCTTGTCCCTCATCAACCCGCCGAGCCCTAACAGCGTCGACCAGCTCTGCGAACAGGTTTGGAAGAGAGAACGGAAACAGCGCAGGCAGAAAGCCAATCTGCTGCACTCCAGTCAATCACACGCCAGCCAGCTCCTTCACTCCAGCCAATCACATGCCAGTAAGTGGAAGCTGCTACAGGAAAACAAGAAAGGACGCAACCGCAGGACCCACGAGATGCAGCGAGCACCACGCAGCGTGTGACCTGGACGCCAAATAAAAGGGATGGGGAAATCCAACAGACTTCTTCTGTTCCACAGACATAACGCTAAGACTGAAAACAGGAAGGGCGGAATTCCACTTCCTGTAGTGTGAGTGCGAGAGAGATTTACTTGTGAACCAGAGCACATCTTCATTCACACCTACAGTACGTATTGAGACTCGAACCCTGAGAGGACGTAATGTGATGCTAACAGATACTGAAATACCTGTAAATATGACATAAATACAAAAATATACTGTGAGACAGGTTTCAGTCTGTATAAAAACCCTGTTTCATTTTACGAGGGACAAAACATGGATACTGAAAGACCACTGTTTAACCTCCATTTAGCTGAAGCACAACCCCAGCGCATTCTGGGTAATGAACTTGTCAGTAATATTATGTGTATAGAGTGTGTTGACCTTAACATATACTGTATATCTTTGTATCAGAACTGTAGGCCCTTCTGTTTATGTACGTATCCATTAATTAAGGTATTGCTTCGTTATGGTTTATTCTTCTTTTCCCCCTCTTTCCGTCTTCCTCCTTGTGTTTTTTATTTTGATCTGCTGCGAAAGCAATGCCTCAGCAAATCCATTAATGGAACTGTGTTGTTCCTCTGAATAAGCTCTTCCTGACAAGAAAAAAACAACTAAAAAATCTTTTCTGCTATTTTTTTAGATTAATATTTAATTTTGTACTGTGCCAGAGTATATCTAAAATATGACATAATAGTTTTATTTTATTATTTGTTGTCCTCATTGTAAACCACTGCATTGTGAGGGTACACAAGTCCTCTTCACTATAACTTTTCTCCTCAGTTAAGTTATTTGTTGACATGATTTAATCTATGTTCACATTCACGTTTATAAACCATTGTGGTTGAGTATGTGAAATATGGTGGCATTTATTAAGGAGTACTGCCATTATGATCCTTTTTGATAAGTTTGTTGCACATATTTGGGAAATCTTGGTTTACACTACATTTACAAAAGACAAATACAAATAATTTATGAAAGACCAATCCACACTACCACTATGGAGACACAGGGTACGTTTACACGACAACGATAAGCTTAAAATGGAGAAGTTTTTCCTTTGAGTTTTCCTTGTACAAGACGACACCATTGTCAAAACGATCCCCATTCATACGAATCCGTGAAAATGACTAAAAACACTGTATTCTGCTGACAGGCCATTAGATGGCGATGAAACACTACAGACTGAACATGTAATGCGCATGTGCACGATACGCGTTTTTGTTGTTTACACGGAGACCGTTTTCAAAAGCTTGCGTTTTCAAAAGCTTGCGTTTTCAGGCCACCAAAACGCCACTGGCGTGTAAATGAACGACCAAAACGGTGTCAAGTAAACAGTCCGGTCAGCTGAAGAATAATTCTGTTTAACAGCATAACTTCCTCATCCTTTTTTATTGATGACCTTTGTAACTGCTAAAGAAGAAATACAGGTTCTAGTGTTTATATTTTATTATTTTTTTTTATTTTAAAATCCGTCCTTTTTATGTGACACTCAAGCCCATATTTTAAGTCAACATGAAGTCACTATAGTCCCTTTTTGTTACTATAATGTGACAACTTTGATTAAAACAGCATTTCTTTTTTAAATAAATTTTATTCCCAGGGAATTAATTGACTTATGAAAAGTAGGCATTCTCTACTATTCATTATATGGACAACAGAATATTTATATATACATATTCTGTAGTCCATAAAATATTTCAAAGAAAATAAACATTTGTTTTGTTAAACTCTCATCAAAACTTGCTCTATCTCTGAGACGTTTATCCATGTGACAAAAGCTGAGTAAGACTGAACCAGTGGGTGGCACCATTGTTTCAATCCGCCTCACTTTAGGATTTTGAAATGTCGCTAATAAACTATACGTATGAATTACATTTTGTGTATGCATGTATAAAAATATTCTTTAAAATGTAATTAATAGGGACTTTATTTGAGACATCTCTAAGGCATACATATATATAGCCTATATATAAATGCCTTAGAGATAGAGCAAGTTATTACATTTTGATGAAAGATTACAAAAACAAACTTAATTTTTTGGGAATAACTTATGGTCTGATTAAGATTAATAAAATCAGAAGTAAATAGGGTTGATTTTGATTTTATGTTGACTATAAATATGAAAGGGCAAGGGAGGACAAATTTACAACTGTTATATAATATACTGCGCCTGTCCCTCGGCTGAGGAAAGGACAGCTGCGTGACTAAAACTGCTGGGATCAGAGACAGAACACAGCATGGGACGAGGCTCTTTGACTCCTTGAGAAGTCCTACTTTCACCCCTCCCACTGAATTAGTTTTAGCTAGACGATTTTGCCCCCTATTGTTGCCATGCACACACTCACACCTACAGCACACGTATATCTGAATGTAGCTGTGAACATATAGACTATTTATGAAAACATGGTCCAAAATATATGCCACTGTGTACAAACTGCATGTGAATTTACAGCACCACTCACTTCTATACTCGTTTACAGTAGCTGTTCTTGTTAATGAGTGATTTGTCTGGCGTTGGATTCCAGGTGGTGCTTAAAATATTCTGTTATTCATGACAGATGGTGTTATCAGCAGGCATAACTTCTGCCTGATAAACTCTCTCCCATTGTAGCTAAATATATAACCAACAGGAAACCGCTGTAACCTAAAGGATTTCAAATGCAAAAATTAAAAGTATGAACTCGAATGGTCTGCTCTGTTTGGATGGACCTTGGGCAGAAAAGGACACCTGCCTTGCTTTAGACTTTCGCAGGGACTTTCCTGAACTGGAAATGGGGGACAAAGACATGAAAATGCTGCTGTAAATTATTCATTTCTGGCATGCATTCTGCTGTTCAAATAAATGTCTCTTCTAAAGAACCTGTTTTAGAGGGGTGGACCGCTGGATGAGTTTGTGTTTCTGATTGTCTTGGCAGTGTCATTGTGTTCTAGGTCTTTTGACGCTGCACCTGGGCCCAGGGAAAATTGCTCCTTATCTTATGTTATTTGTCTTTTCTCTCATGCTGGAGTTCATTGGGTTCTCAATCTCAACCATGGAACTTATGATACTGCTGAAAAAAGCAAAAGTAATGTTCGGGGTGAAATTACTGACACACTTACAGACACACGATAACAATGTGATTTAAAAGGACAATGTGATTTAAAGGGATAGCTCATCCAAACATGAAAATTATCCCATGATTTACTCACCCTCTAGCCATCCTAAGTGTATATGACCATTTTCTTTCAGACAAAAACAGTTGGAGTTGTACATGTATTTTAAAATATCCCAGCTCTTCCAAGCTTTATAATGGTAATGAATGGCACTCCTGATTTTGAAGTCCAAAAAAGTGCATCCATCCATCATAAAGTAATCCACACAGCTCCAGGGAATTAATGAAGCCCTTCTGAAGTGAAATAATGTTTTTTTGTAAGAAAAACATCCATATTTAAATCTTTATCAACTAAAATAAATATCTTCCGGCAGACGGCCTATACGCAAATCAATTTACACGAAAAGAGTAACCTCTGACCTGACACATGATGCAATGATGAATGCGGAAGCGCAGAGGATAGAGAAAAACAAAACACCGGTCATGAATTAGAAGTCTAAAACGAGAATATTTAAAGAGAAATATCAGAGGATATCGATATAAGAGAAGATGAGCTTGAGCTTGTTGCCCAGCCTTATTGTTTGAACAAGAGGCATCTAACCTTAAAGGGTTAGTTCACCCAAAAATGAAAATAATGTCATTTATTACTCACCCTCATGTCGTTCTACACCCGTAAGTCCTTCGTTCATCTTCGGAAAAAACAAAATAACGACTTTTCAACGATATCTAGTGATGGCCGATTTCAAATCACTGCTTCGAATCTTTTGTTTCGAGTCAGTGATTCGGAGCACCAAAGTTACGTGATTTCAGCTGTTTGACATTTTGACATGCGATCCGAATTACTGATTTGAAACAAAAGATTCGAAGCAGTGATTTGAAATCGGCCATCACTAGATATCGTTGAAAAGTCATTATTTTGTTTTTTTGGGGGGCACAAAAAGTATTCTCGTTGCTTTATAATATTAAGATTGAACCACTGTACTCACATGAACTGTTTTAAATATGTTTTGAGTATACGTTTCTGGATCTTGAGCCATCGGATTTAATCAAAAATAACTTAATTTGTGTTCCGAAGATGTGTAGAACGGGTGTAGAACGACATGCGGGTGAGTAATAAATGACATTATTTTCATTTTTGGGTGAACTAATCCTTTAAGCTACTCCTACATCCTACATCGCTTCAGAAGTTACTCTTTTGGCGCAAGTCGTTTTGCGTAGCCCGTCTGCCGGAATCTAGTTATTTTAGTTTATAAAGTTTTAAATATGGATATGTTTCTGACAAATCCCATCGCTACATTTCAGAAGGCCTTTATTAACACCCTGGAGTCGTATGGATTACTTTTATGATGGATGGATGCACTTTTTTGGACTTCAAAATCAGGAGCGCCATTCACTACCATTATAAAGCTTGGAAAAGCAAGGGTATTTTTTAAATATATCTCTGATTGTGTTCGTCTGAAAGAAGATAGTCATATACACCTAGATGTGTATAATACAATAAAAATAAATAAATACATACTATACACATTCCTTGTTTGTTGTAATGGAAAGTTTATTAGTAAATTGACCAATCAGTATTGATATTTAAATGACATACCGCATAACCAATCATCATTCATTACTTTCATTATCTTTTAGCGTCACCCTGCATGAACTCCACAGGTCGACAGTGGAAAGATTGTTGCTAAAATATCGATGCTATCCAAAGTATTGGATGAAAACAAGAGAAAGATTGAATGACAGGGTCTTTGTCATAACAAAGGAGTGGAGGATGGTGGTTATCTACACACAGATAAGTAGAAGTTAGATGGAATGGGGCCCTCCATTCATTTCTGAATGTTTGTGTTTGTTATTAAAATGCCACTTCTATGCTTGATTTGTTTCGTTCATTCGCTGTGTTGGGTTTTTGATTGGAAATATTATAACGCGTCATTAATCAAAACTCTCATCTGTTTGTGGAAGTGTATTAGCAAAAAATGACAATTTTTTTATGATTATTTAATGATTTTCAGGAAGGTCACGGTTAGGCTATCTATTTAAACAGTATACACTGAAACGTATGGCCTACATATTATTTGGGGAAGAGTACAACAGTATATATGAAGAATAATGCATAGTTTAAGGCTTTGGGCTTTAAATGAATTTATTATTTTTGTTTTATTTTATGTGGATCAATATATGTTGAACCTTCATAGACCACCACTAAGCAGTGTAAGGATGACCATTACTCAGATTTAGGATTATGAATTTGAACAAACCTGTCATTTTACGTGGTAAACAACGTTGCCACACCAGTTTTTGGTGTAGTAATTTATTTTGCCGTTAAAATTAGTTGTAACATTCAATGTTAATGCAGCCACATCCCATCCATTACCACAAACTCATAGGTTTGCCTAAGGGCTGGTTCACACTGTGCGATTTTGGCCACGATTTGGTCGTCTGAGACAAATTTAGCAAATCCTAAAAGATTCCTATAATCCTAGGCTAAAATCTGTAGTCTTTGATCGCTAGTTTGACATGTTCACAGACAGCAGATTAATGACTGTTGCGATCAAATTTTACCTCCGACGAAATTCTGGAAGTGTCGGAAGATTTGGCACACCGTCCTGCAGTGTGACTTCTCCTACGACGAACGTCAAATTGTTTTCTTTTTTCAAGACAAGCCGTGATAAAAATTAACAGTAGAGATTTCTTTGTTAGCCACCATTTGAGTCCCGCGTGCAATGCAGCTCACAGTCACCGAATGTGTGTGGGTTGATGATGTAAAACTCCGGACAAGTTTTCATGCGCGCGTCCGTTTTAAACGTGTCTTGACTGTCGTACAGTCTGACATAAATGGCAGCTGAGATCCGACAGTGTGACATGAGGATCATGAACGTACAGTCTGACAAGCAACCATCGTAAAGGACTATTATAAAACGCACAGTGTGCACCCGGCTTAAGATCCACTTTGACACTGGTTCTGTTTGAAATCAAGTGTGAATACAACAAATTGTGTTTCTAAAGGTACAACCTTACTCATATATCTGAAATTCTCACTGAACAAAGGATGATTATGTCAGACTGCATTGCAGCTAATGTTAGCATTTAATAGATAGGAATGTGTAAGATCCACTTTAATACTGACACTGATTCAGTTTGAAATCAAGTGTAAATACAGCAAACAGGATTTCCAAAAGCACATCTATATTCGCCTGTATGTAGCGAGACTGTGTGGCAGGTTGCAAGTTAACATTTTTCTTAACTTGACGGTAGATGGAAACCTTTCACAAGCCCTTGCATTTTTCCTTTCCTTTTTTGCTTCTCCTTATAGCAAAAAATGTAGTGTTTAAGGTCTAAAACAAATTCTTGAAAACAGGCACTTCTAACTCTGCTATCTCAATTGTATCAGTGCATCATGAAATGTGTCACAGTGCAATTAATAATGCTAAGGGGTGCTATAGCAGGTATTTCTTCTATTAGTTTCACATTCACATCAACTAAATTCGGGGATATCACAGAGTCAATTTGGGAAGACTCTTTGCCAGTAAGCAAATACCTATAAACCCAATCAGAATACCTTGGCAACCTCAAAGAAATGCCCTGGCAACAATCTAGCTCTGTATCTGTTTTTTGCATAGGTACTGGGCAAGCACAACTCACATTTTCCCCAGAAAAATGTAAAGATCTCATTTTTGGTTACTCTAAATGCATAAACAAAACATGACATGTCTGCCATCTAGTGGTAGAGATTGTTACTGCATTTACAGGTTTAAAAATCCAGAGTTTTCCAGGGAGTTGATTTACGACAAGGCCATCACCTCTAAATTAATCTATAAACACATTTATAGCATTCTGTAAATCTAGCTCAGTTGTAACAAATGTGAGGAACAGATTTATATTTGTAGGTGAGATACAAAAGTGAAGGGGTTATCAAGACTGACAGTCTAGTATTCAAAGACATTGGGTCAATTGTTTTTGCTTATGGACTTTTGAACTCCCTCACACTCAAAGGTGACGGCTGGTCATGTATAGTGTCTAGAGGTCAGAGGTCAGCCTGATTGCCCCACAGACTGCTCTGTGGACACAGATGTGTGTCGTAAATGTCCATATCTATGAACGAGTGCATTAGTGGTTGTGTGATGAATGAACTGGGCAGGATTCCATGGTGCAGACCATTGACACTGAGAATAAATGCCCAGAGCTCAGTTATTTGAAGTTTTCACCTTTGGGAGTGCTTTAAACCAAATGAGCCTGTGTGTTCCATGATGTGTTGAGCCATGTGTTTTGCATGCACTGCAAAATGTCTGTGTAACACTTAATCCAGAAGGCCATACAAAGCTTTCGATAAATATGTAATACTATAGAATATATAACAGAAGGCCCTAGTGGGTTTATATTGTAGTGAACTACTTGTAGAGTCATTTGTGGTCTACACACTACAACTATAAGCAAAACAAACTATTAAAGTGCAATCTTAACAATTTGTTTAGCTTTATTAAGCTTAGAAAAACAGGATGGCAACATTTTTACCAGCTGGGTGCCCTCTGTGCCGTCGTCTTGTAAAAGATATTTGCCTGAAGAATGTTTCTTAGTGTCAGGATTGTTTACACTGCTTTATCAAAGAGCGTGAAAGCATTCATGTGAGACAGCACTATGCTTATTATGGTTCAGAGACAGCAGCATGCTTTAATGGAAAATTCCTCCAATTCCTTTCTAACACATGCTGGCTATATGTCTATACTGTATTACCTATTTAGATAGATGAATAATTATAGATATGTTTAGTTAATTACATATTTTGTTATTTTTTATTTTTATTCAGTTTATTTATTTACCTTCTCTTACAAACATTTGTGTATATATCTCTGTGTGTGTGTGTGTGTGTGTGTGTGTGTGTGTGTGTGTGTGTGTGTGTGTGTAAACATATTTAGAATTTATGGCATTTGCACTGCCAAATACAACACAGTGTTTTGTAAGTTGCCACATTATTTGTGTTAGATGTTACTTAAAGGAAATATTAGCTTGTTACCGTCTTATTACAGTGAGCCATATAAGTGAATCTCCACTTTGTTAATTCTGATGCAGTATTGTATTATTACTTCATGATTCTCTGCTGCCCTCTGGAGGGATTCTTAGAGCTATGATTACACTTAAAGGGTTAGTTAACCCAAAAAATGAAAATAATGTCATTTATTACTCACCCTCATGTTGTTCTACACCTGTAAGACCTTCATTCATCTTTGGAACACAAATTAAGATATTGTTGATGAAATCCGATGGCTCAGTGAGGCCTGCATTCACAGCAATGCCATTCAAACTCTCAAGGTTCATAAAGGTACTAAAAACATATTTGAAACAGTTCATGTGAGTTCAGTGGTTCTATCTTAATATTATAAAGTGACAAGAATACTTTTTTTGCGCCAAAATAACGAATTTTCAACAATATCTATATGGGCCGATTTCAAAACACTGCTTCATGAAGCTTCTGAGCTTTATGAATCTTTTGTTTCAAATCAGTGATTCGGATCTCCTATCAAACGGCTAAACTGCTGAAATCACGTGACTTGGCGCTCCGATTCACTGATTCGATTCGTAAAGCTCTGAAGCAGTGTTTTGAACTTGGCCCATATATATATATTGATGAAAAGTCTTATAATAATATTAAGATAGGACTACTGAACTCACATGAACTGTTTCAAATATGTTTTTAGTACCTTAATGGACCTTGAGAGTTTGAATGGCATTGCTGTCTATCGAGGCCTCACTGAGCCATCGGATTTCATCAACAATATTTTAATTTGTGTTCCGAAGATGAACGAAGGTCTTATGGCTGTAGAATGACATGAGGGTGAGTAATAAATTACATTATTTTTATTTTTGGGTGAACTAACCCTTTAAATGTAGTCAAATTGTACAAACAATTTGCATTAGCTGACTGTATTTGAGGTAGTATTTAGAGTGGCTACTATTTTCATTAATTAATGCAATTAGTATAAAATTAGAGCAATTTTTAAAGAATGCACAATATTTTGGTACCATATCAGTTATCGGTTGATAATGAGAGATTCATTTACATATAGTTGATGTTATTTTTTTCTCATGTTGGTAAACTGCGCGTCTCAGCGACGATGATGATTATGAGTGGACTGTATTATAGGTGAAAGATGTTTATTGAAACACTTTGAAAGTAAATTTCCCCATGGGGACAACAATAAAGACCAAGAAGAGGATATATTTAGTTAATAATAATAATAATAATTATACATTTTATTTATAAAGCGCTTTTCATTCCGGAGAATCTCAAAGTGCTACCATAAAATTATTAAAAACATGTTAACTACAGATAAATAAAAACAATACAACAATAAAAACAGTCAACACATAAAAGCCTTTCTAAATAGAAAGGTCTTCAGATCTGCTTTGAAAGAGTCCAGGCTCCGTACTGCTCTCAGCTTGATGGGGAGGTGGTTCCAGAGCCGCGGCGCGGCCGAGCAGAAAGCTTGGTCCCCCATGGTTCGGAGCCTAGTGGTGGGGACCTGAAGAAGCAGGCGGCCTGATGATCTGAGGGTGCGGGTGGAGGATTGCAGAGTGATAAGTTCTTGTAGATATGGTGGTGCTTGTCCGGTGATGCATTTATGTGTGAGCAAGAGGATTTTGTAGTCAATCCGGGATGAAACAGGGAGCCAGTGCAGTGAGTGTAGAATGGGGGTTATGTGTTCATATTTACGGACTCTCATTAGGACTCTGGCAGCGCTGTTCTGGATGTATTGCAGCTTTTGGATGTTCCTGCCAGAAATCCCAGTGAAGAGTCCGTTGCAGTAGTCCAGCCTTGAGGAGATAAAGGCATAAACAAGTTTCTCTGCATCTGGACGGGTTAGAAGGGGACGGAGTTTGGAGATATTACGAAGGTGGTGAAAGGAGGTCTTGCAGATGTGTTTTATGTGGTCATTGAAGGTTAGCTGGGGGTCAAACCGAATGCCTAGGTTTGTAATGGAGGAGGAGAGAGTGATGACCTGGCCGTCGAAGGTGAGCTGGGATATGGGTGAGGAGAGGATCTGATGAGGGATGCCAACAAGGAGTGCCTCTGTTTTACTGGAGTTCAGCTGGAGGAAGTTGCTGTTCATCCATGCCTATATCTCCTCAAGGCATGTGGTGAGTCGTGACAGAGCTGTGGAGGGGCTTGGGGCAGTTTTGATGTAGAGTTGCGTGTCATCAGCATAACAGTGGAAGGACATTCCATGCCTGCTGATGACACGGCCGAGGGGAAGCATGTAGAGGATAGATAGGATGGGGCCAAGAACCGACCCCTGCGGAACACCACATGTGACAGGGAGCAGCCTGGACTTGCATCCTCCCAATATAACACTTTCAGTCCTGCCAGAAAGGTAGGACTGAAACCACTGTAGTGCTGTGGCCGATAGTCAAGTCAAGTCAAGTCACCTTTATTTATATAGCGCTTTTTACAATGCAGATTGTGTCAAAGCAGGTTTACATTGATAACTGGTACATAATTTTGGCTGCACAGCAGCTCTTAAAGAATAGTGTCAATGCAGGCAGATCAGAAGCACTGTTGATTAAATGTCAAGAATACTGTTGAATATCAAATGTCAAGTCAAATGTCAAGTGTCCCCAACTAAGCAAGCCAAAGGCGACAGCGGCAAGGAACCCAAACTCCATCAGTTGACATCAGGTGGCAAACAAGTGGCAAATAGGTGTTAAAATGGAGAAAAAAACCTTGGGAGAAACCAGGCTTAGTCAGGGGGCCAGTTCACCTCTGGCAAACAGTGCTTTGTTACGAATCAGGTTGCTATCATAAGTCTGATAGGATCGCACCAATCAAAGTGTTTATTTCAGTTCCATCCAGTTGAGGATCGTATTCATCACGCCGGTATGGACGGTTTGTTGAGGAACTGTGCTACTGGCTGTCGTGTCGATGAGGCCTTCACGATGGATGATCTAGTTGACTCGATCTCTGCTGATACTTCAGGGCTGCGTTGTGGTCATGTCCAGTTGAGGATCGTATTCATCACGCCGGTATGGACGGTTTGTTGAGGAGCTGTGGCACTGGCTGTCGTGTCAATGAGGCCTTCACAATGGATGATCTAGCTGACTCGATCTCTGCTGATACTTCAGGGCTGCGTTGTGGTCATGTCCAGTTGAGGATCGTATTCATCACGCCGGTATGGATGGTTTGTTGAGGAACTGTGCTACTGGCTGTCGTGTTGATGATGTCTTCACAATGGATGATCTAGTCGACTCGATCTCTGCTGATACTTCAGGGCTGCGTTGTCCAACAGTGTTTTGGAGGCGACCCAGGAGGATGGTATGGTCTACTGTATCAAAGGCCGCTGTTAGGTCGAGGAGAATGAGCAGTGATGGTGATCCTGAATCGGCTGTCATCAGAAGGTCATTCGCCACCCGGAGTAGAGCTGTTTCGGTACTGTGGGCTGAACGGAAGCCTTATTGAAATATCTCAAAGAGAGTTGTATATTTAATCGTGCATGCTCTGCTGTTTTTACAATTAGATGGATTACCTTTGCTGTCATGTTCTATTAAAGTTCATTTCCAACTAATAATTACAAAAAACACCAAATAACTTATTATTAATAATATGTTAAATTATGTTAAATCTTTAAAAAATCTCAAAATGAATGGTTCAAAATTTATTTATTTATGCATACATGCAAAATAGTGTAGAATTTTAATTTTGGTCAGAATATTGATACATTTAATCAGTTGCTTTTGCTGGTGTTTTATAAAAAAGCAATGCAATATACAATAGTAAATTAAGGGGATATTAGAAACTCTGCTCCTTTTTTTCTTTTTTTGATTTACAACATTCCGTGAATATAGTGAAATCATTACAAGGGTTTGCTAAAAGGAGGTAATGTGCTGGATTTAGATACTTTGTAGATGCTTTGTAGTTTATTTTACTGTGTTTATTAGCCAGAAGGCTCCGAATTGAGTCTAAAACATGCGTACGTACACACACACACACACACACACACACACAGGTTTGTTTTTGTGAATTGTGGGGACATTCCATAGGCGTAATGGTTTAGAAACTGTACAAACCGTATTTTCTATCGGCCTACACTACCCCTACACCTAAACCTACCCATCACAGGAAACTGTGCACACTTTTACTTTCTCACAAAAACTCATTCTGTATGATTTATAAGCCTTTTGAAAAATGGGGACATGGGGTAATGTCCTCATAAGTCACCCTCTCCTTGTAATACCTATGTCATTATACAAATTTGTGTCCTGATGTCACAAAAATGCTTGCGCACACACACACACACCCACCCACCCACACACACACACACACACCTATATATAGTGATTTATTTCTTCAGAATTAGATCACAAGCCAGAGATCAAGCCCTCTTGCTCTTGTCTTATCACACATGTGGAGATGTTCACTGAGGCAGATAGACAGGCGTTGATCATAGCCAGCAGAGGGGAACCAGGACCACGGTAAAACACCAGACACTGTTTGAGTGCATGTCTGTTTAACGACTACATGAACAAGAGTGATTGCTTTAGTGTCATGGGTGACAGGAGCTAGACACCTGCAAAAACTAAAAGGAAAAAAAAACACATTCTTGTTCGAATACTCTTTAAAGTATTATTGTCCTTATTAGTCCTTATTGTCCTTAATTCTAGTATTAATACAAATACAAAAATATTAAGCAGCACAAGTTTAGCTTTGCCGTCACAGGAATAAATTACATTTAAAAATGTATTCAAATAGAAAACAGTTATTTTCAATTGTAATAAGATTTCACAATATTACTGTTTTTACTGTATTTATGATCAAATAAATGCAGCCTTGGTGAACACAAGACTTCTTTCAAAAACATTCAAAAATCTTTGAACTATTGTGTATTTATTCTTAAATCACTTTCTTTAACTTTTACTGAAAATGACAAAGCGTTACAGACCCCACAACAAAATCAAACAAATCCCACAATCCTGTCCGGCGATGACTAGCGGATCAAGTAACATTCCCTTCGGTTGTTGTAAGCATTTGTAAGTGTGTAATGAAATGTTATTCCAGCATAATGCTTCATTTTACATTACACTCAGATCTTTCCATTTGTCCTTGTTTAAACTGGCACGTATCTATGGAGACAGTGAAACACACCCAGGTGAGACTCTACAGATATTTGTTTTGAATTTGTATTGGCGTATCTCCTGTTTAGCACAGTGTGTATGAGCATTATTCTGTCATGGTTTCTGGGTTTGGCAGGCTGAGGGCGAGTGCCAAACCCTCAGCGCTGCAACAAAGCAGACGTGTGTATTTGTACAGCATCAATTACACTCACCTTCAATATTTCAGTCCACATAACACTATACATGCAGTCCAGAGTTTTTTCCTGCTGTGGTGGTTGGCTCGGTGTTCTGTGTGACAAATTCATGGCCATAATCTTCAACATAAAATGGTGTTAGCATGATGGAGGAGGTTTTAGACTGTTTAGTGTGTGTGCTCATGAGAGAGAGGGAAGATAATGTTTGCTTTGGCATTAGGACTTATTAAGTGTTTGTTTATTCAGTGAGTCAGTTTACCAACGCGTCTCTCTGCAGCTCTGGAGGCAGAACGGCCTGCAGTATGTTTGTTTAGCAGCGCATTGCCATCACCATGTCACATCAGGTTTTGCTAACTCTCATTTCGCCACCACCGTTGAGTTAATTTTATTTTTTTTTATCTCTCTCTCTCTCTTTCATTGTTTACTCACCCATGTTTCTTCAAACCCATATATTTTCTTTTAATAATGTTTTCCCCCCTTTTGCTCCCAAAAAGACAAAGAGATACTGAAGTACCATAATAGTAATCCATATGACGTGCGCCTTCAAAGTTTAAATTAGCAGTTTTATTATATTTAACATTTTAGATGACCTTTACAATCAACTAATGTTCATTTAAAGTTAATCTTTAAAAAACACCAATAATTTCATTAGATTGTTAAAACTAAGCTTTAGCAAATTTTAAAATGAATATACATTTTTTGCACCGTAGGCAACATGTTGTGATGCCTAAAACTTACTTAAAATGATTGTTTTTAGTATTTTATTTAATACAATTTAACAGAATTTTAAAATTGGCCATTTATAGGCCTGGGACATTACATCGATTCTCGATACAATGAATCTGGCGCTCTAGGCTAGTTTTGAACCGCAGACTCAAATGCTCATGAAGAAGAGTGCTGGACAGCGATCATGCATTCGGCCAAATGTAAGTGGTTAAATATACTTGCATCTCGGCTCAGAATGCTTTTATGACGCGAGATTAATGTAAACACAGCCCACTGTGAACTCCCTTGTAATTCGCTTCAACCTTTTCAAACTTTATGAATGATTATTTTAGGTTTAAGTGGTGTTTATAAAGGAACTAGAAGCAGGCAGAGTATGGGTGTTTCTAAAGCACCCAGTGCCACCTGCTGTTAAAAACTAAGCTCGGAATCGATTCGAGAGAGAATCGAAATACACCCGAAAATATCAGAATTGCTCCAGATTCTTTGTATTGTGAATCGATGTATTGTCCCAGCCCTAGCCATTTATCAGTTTTGGGCCGTAACGTGAACGCAATTATCAAATTAATAGTCGGGGATGTTTTTTACTTCTGTATTTATATGGATTTCCGTATTTTCCGACCTCAAGTTTTTGTATAAAAATTTAGGACAGCCATAAATAGGGTGAATTCAGCTAAAATGGGCTATCAGGTAAAATGGGCCAAATAAGGTTGTAGCATTATATCTCTTTAAATTTTTACAGCCAATCACAATAACTGATCTTGTATTGTTGCTTCAACACTTGTTGACATGTAACAATAGTTTTGACTGGTCTGAGTTTTTTAAGGGGGGCAGGGCAGAGTGTTACATGAAGCTTTTCAGAGAAATTGTAAGGAAAGTGAGCCTGACATAGTAAATTTCATTCATCACTAATAAGGGTACTAAAGCAATTATAAGTAAGCCTACCAACAAAGTAAATGTTTATGAACAATGTTTTGGCATGCTCTTTCAAATAAAAAAGTTTAATTTAAAAAAGATAATTGATTTTTGTGAAAAAGGTCATTTTAGTTAGAAATGGCTGGTTAAGCTAAAATGGGCTGCATACACACACACACACACACACACATGTTTGTTTTTGTGAATTGTGGGGACATTCCATAGGCGTAATGGTTTTTATACTGTACAAACCTTATTTTCTATCCCCCTACACTACCCCTACACCTAAACCTACCCATCACAGGAAACTGCACACTTTTACTTTCTCACAAAAAGTCATTCTGTATGATTTATAAGCCTTTTGAAAAGTGGGGACATGGGTAATGTCCTCATAAGTCACCTCTTTTTGTAATACCTATGTCATACCCATGTCATTATACACATTTGTGTCCTGATATGTCACAAAAACATGCACACACACACACACTTACACACACTTACACAGAAATTGAGTTTGAAAATAGGTTTATAGGCCTAGATGTATCCATACAAAATCTTAACAGTCTTTTTTAAAAAATGCATTGCATACAGTGTGGCAGGAGGACAATCAAAGAAAGGAAACAGAGAGATAAGAGAAAGGGAAAGAAAGGAAGATGTCAGTACAGTACAATGTTAAGACCTCTAGCTACAGGAAATGTTAAATTATAATTTATTATAATTAATAAATTATAAAATTATTTTATTATTATTATTGTTGTATAATCATACTGAATGGGGAAAAATTTGTTTTCCTTCTTAAGCCGGGTTCACACTGTATGATTTTGGCCACAATTTCACTGTCTGAGACAAATTTTGTGAATCATAAAATCCTCTGATCCTAGGCCAGAATCAGAAGTTTTTGATTGCCAGTTTGACATTTCGCCGACAGCCGATTTAATGACCGTTACGATCAAATTTTACCTCCAAACGAAATTCCGTCAGTGTCAGTTTTGAGGCACAGTTCTGCAGTGTGACTTTTTCCTACAGCAACCATCAAGTCAAAAACCAATAGGAGCACAGAACCTGATGACGCAATTGTGAGACAAAAACTAACACCACTTGCTCCACACATCATCTTTGTTTTTTTCCCCCAGTTTTCTTTTCAATAAAAGCCAAGATCAAAATTAATGCTAGCTAGAGGCTGTTTTTGTTTGCTAGTAGCCACCATTCAATCCTGCATGTGAATGCAGCTCACAGTCATTGTACTTGTCATGGATTGATGGAAAACTCAAGGCGAGTTTACTTGTGTGCATCCTATTTTAACTTAATATTGAACTTAACTAAACTAATATTCCCCCAAAATATACATCATTGTGTGGTAATGGTATTTGAACATAGTATACCTGTTTCAATGTTCCTTCACCTCCTTATACATCACCACTTCTTGCCATGTGGTGATGTATAAGGAGGAACCTCATGATAGAACCTCATAATTTACAAATGAAGGTGGCAGTGTAGAAGCAATGGGGCAACGGGACAGGCTTTAGGTGTGTAGCTTGGCATGAGCAAGATATTGGAGGAGGCGTCTATAATAGCTTCCAGAAGTTCAACACAGTAACTCTGTGTTTCTTCTACTCAGACAGACCAGGGCTTTAATACCAACAAAGATTGAGGGATTGTTTCACTAGAATGAGGTGAACGAGAGGAGTGTGGTCCTGTTTCATGGCATTGTGCCCTGTCTAGTAATGTGGCACTAATTATTGAAGCTTGATCCCCATTGGCTACAACCTGAAGAGTTTACTGTGGCTATCAGAAATCAGGCCAATGAGATGTGAAAGATACAGCACTAAGTGGAATT
Organism: Anabarilius grahami; assembly: GCA_003731715.1. Classification (NCBI taxonomy): domain Eukaryota; kingdom Metazoa; phylum Chordata; class Actinopteri; order Cypriniformes; family Xenocyprididae; genus Anabarilius; species Anabarilius grahami. The sequence continues at coordinate 4,244,114 of RJVU01053773.1, forward strand.
CAAGGGTGATTCAATTAAGTTAAAAAGTTTTAGATTAGCCTAGTAAAATGATATACCTAGGAGATTGGTTTTGTAAACATATCGCTACATTTTTCCTTGTGGAGAACTCCATGGTTATCGGTTGCATAATAAGACTGTCAAACCTAAGCTGCTTTGTCAGAGAAGAACATAAGCTTTCTTGAAGTGCTGACAGAGGTGTGTCACACGCTAGTGAAATGGTGTTCGCAGTTGCAGCGCTAGTGTTACATATGACTCAAATTTGGTGGCATTCAAGGTCATTCAAACATAACATGACAGAACTTTTATCTGACCTCTTGACACCAGCTAATCCTTATGTCAGCACACTTTCTTCTGACTTTCTAGAGCCCTGGAGCAATGACAGGTCAGAAAGTGACGCTGACCGCAGAGTGCAGACTTAATCCACTCTTGAACACCCTTCTCTCTGAGTTGACACAGACTATGTTTGGAATGGAATAGCAGTGCTTACTACATACTAATATTTTTAAAATAGTATTGAAACAGTAAGCAGTATGTATCTTAAAGGATTAGTTCACTTTAAAATGAAAATTACCCCAAGATTTACTCACCCTGAAGCCATCCTAGGTGTGTATGACTTTCTACTTTCTGATGAACACAATCGGAGTTATATTAATAAATATCCTGATGCTTCCAGCTTCATAATGGCAGTGAATGAGGGGCCAAAAAGTTTGAAGCTCAAGAAAGTGCATATATCCATCATAAACATACTCCACATGGCTCCGGGGGGTTAATAAAGGCCTTCTAAAGTGAAGCGATGCATTTGTGTAAAAAATATATCAATATTTAATACGTTTTAAAGTAAAATATCTAGCGTCTGCCAGACTGCCTTCCGTATTCAACTTACGAAGAAAGTATAATGCCTCTCGCAGTTCAAAACGCACATCCTACGCCTTTAGTATTCAACTTACGAAAAAAGTTTAACTGACGCAATGTCAGTTACTCTTTTTTCGTAAGTTGAATATGGAAGGTGGTCTGGCGGAAGCTAAATATTTTAAATGATTAAAACAGTGTGATTCATTGTTCACTAATTTTTGTTTAATTCAAAAGTAGCAATGAGTTATCATTTGGGAGATTAATGTTTTTAAGTTAATGGTTTTTTAGGGTTTTAATGTAGTTTTGTACAAATTCAACCGAACATGTTAAAGGGATAGTCACCCAAAAATGAAAATTCTCTTGTCATATAGGCCTACTCACCCTCACGCCATACCCTGTATATGACTTTCTTTCTCACAAACAAAGATTTTTAATAAATAATAATCCATCTCAGTGAGTCTATTTTTTTTATTATAAGCGTATGACGCTTGATAAACCGCACACCTCTATCGTGGTGGTAATTCATATGACCTAAGGGGATAAATCAATGTCTTCTGAAGTGAAACAATTGGTGTGTGTCAGAAAAATACTAATATTATCTTTCCAGCCTATCATCATATGAGCAATCACAAGGGTGATGTTGTGACGAGTGACTTAAGTGCGTTGTGAAGCTCGAGCGAGAAGTGGCGGCCCTCTGTTCTTCTGCAGTACTTCTTGCGCAAACTTCACACTTACGTCATGTATCAGAACGCCCCCCTCATGATCTGCTATCAAAACAGACTGAGTGCTATAGTAAAATTAAAAAGTATTACTTCAGTGGTGTGCAGTGTGCACACTTATGCAGTTAGTTTTTCTAAATGGTTTATTTTATTATTTATTTTTTTCTTTGAAATGTCACTTTGGTTTTCAGTGGCTTTGCATAGGTTGTAATTTACATAAAAGTTGCAAAAGTTCTGATGGTTTATCTTTGTTTCATTTTGTACAACGCAAAAACCAGTTTTAACAGGGCTGTGTAGACTTTTTTTTATATCCACTGTATGTGTCTAACATAATTCTGTACTTTTAGCTAAGCAAAATCACAAATTCTCATCATTGCCCTGTGCATGGGAGGAGGACCAAGTCTAAGACTATGGAAGTCCACCCCTGATTGATACCACCAAATTTAACATGTTAATGAACAGTACTTTTTGTTAATTGTTAATCATATGTGTTAGAAGTAATAATAAAAATAAAAAAACACCATTTTAACTGTATTTTGGCTTTGTTCAAAATACCGTGAGAGCACCATATTTGTGAAATCATTGTTATATATCGAACCGAATCATGACATGAGTGTATTGTTGTAGTCCTTGTAGTATGGTAGCATGGCATTTCAAACATAATCAGGGCCTGAGGAACACCCAACTAAATATTTGAGACTAAGAAGGTTTATGCCATGGCCTACCAAATAAAATAAATAAATAAAATAAAATAAAATAAATAAATAAAAAGAAATCAGAGTAAACAAATGAATATGCAGTTTTAGAATCTGGGGAGTGTAGTTTAGCATTTCATGTCTTTATTAGTAATAGTCACATCTGAGGCTGTTCAGTACCATCTTGACATTTATTGTCCATTATACTTGTACCAGGCACTGAAGGGCACTAAAGGTTATCATCACTGTGTCTCTTGTTAAACACAAAATCCTCTTTACTGAACAGGAGAGGGCTGGGAGTGTGCATACACTAAAATCCACGCCAAAGTTCATATATATATAAAAACGCTCTTTGTGGCAGAGAAAGAGAATTTAGAAATCTAAACAATTCTTGGCACTAGCCATTCTCGAGTAAAGGATTTGGATGTTGAATGATGCTCTTTTATATGTTAATTACATTCATTCGGTGGCGTTAACAAGGCGAAAATCTGAAATCAGTCAGCTGCGCACAATTTCAAGATCATTTGCGATTTATAAATTTCACATCTGGAAGAGAGTTCGTTCTCTGAATCACACATATACACGTTTTTGAGAAATGATTGTAAGATCAAATGTAGGACCATTTCTAAGCAACATTTTATAAATGAGGCCCATAATCTTCCTGAACAGTGGCCTATCTCACCCCAAAAAATATATACTTTCATCATACTCACCCTCACATCGTAGTTCATTTGGAGCTTGTCAGCCTCAACATTTCTGGATATTCTGGATATTATCTTCAAATATTGTTTGTGTTCCATGGAAGTATGAAAGCCATATGGATTTGTAACTGTGGGTGTGAGTAAATGATGACATATTGTACATTTCTGGGGAATTAACCCTTTAATTTAAGCACACTGTGTTTTAGTATGGCTCAATCAGATCACTTTGTAAGAGAAATATTCTTTTCCTATGTGTATTCAATGAATGCTTTCTTCCTAACATTTCTGAATAGCCCCTGATCAGGAAGGTTAGATTATTTCTCTCTGAAATTAGAGACGTTAATATTCTGAAAAGTTTAAAGTGCCTGAAGGTGCTTTAGTGTTGTGTAATGTTATGTTGAGACAAGTGAAAATAAGCAGTATCACTATTAAGTACTTTCTCTTGAATACACACAGGATGAAATTTCGAAGCACATCTGAGCAAAAGCCATTTTGCAGACGTTGCGATTACAGTTAAAAAGCCCAGTCTATATCGACATTTAACTGAAGCTATATTAGTATTTGAACATTTATTTTGTGGTAAGCATTTCAAAATGCAGAGGGTAAATTCATGGGCTCTGAACATTTGCCCAAGTGTTTCTGTGATGCAGGGTGGTCTCATTGGATTATGGAATAAGAGCAATTCAGTTTTCAGGCTTAAATAGCACCAGTCATACCAGTACAAAGGAAACCCTCCAAGAGGGTTCTGCTTTAATTCTTCAGTTTCCTCAAGCCAGCTGAGAAAGATCAAGTTACTTTTATCTTGTTGCACTGTGGTGTCTCCCTGAGCTTCACTAAGGTTCACATTTACTGTAGATCCAGATGCCTAGACCATGTTCTCTAATTTTGCACTTCCTCACAATTAATCATTATTATCTAAGATGTTTATTTTTAGTGTGTGCCAGTAGAAAATATACATTTATCAATTTAAGAAAGGGTCATAAACTGCATTTTTTTTTTTTTTTTTTAGATTTTAAAATGTTCTTTGAGGTCCACTTATAATTTAAAGGGTTAGTTCATCCAAAAATGAAATTTCTGTCATTAAGTACTCGCCCTCATGTTGAAAGACCTTCGTTCAACTTCGGAACACAAATTAATATATATTTTTGATGAAGTCCGTGTTATGAAGCGTGGAGAATACTTTTTGTGCGCAAAAGCAAAACAATAATAGCAACTTTATTTAACAAATTCGTCTCTCCCCTGTCATTCTCCTATGCAATTTTCGTTGCTGCGCTTCCAGGTTCTACGTCAGAAAGCCGACTCAGTATTATTCACGTGAGCAGCACGATGTATGCGTGTAATGCTGACGCAGCAGCCGGCCAGTACTGAGTCGGCACTTGGACATAAACACAGAGGCGCTGCAATGAAAATAGCGTAGTAGAATGACAGGAGAGACGAATTTGTTGAATTAAGTCATTATTTTTGTTTTGTTTTTGCACACAAAAAGTATTCTCATAACTTTAAGGTTGAACCACATTGACTACTTTAGCTATGTTTTTACTACTTTTCTGGACCTTGAATGTGGTAATTTCATTGCTTTCTATTGAGGATTAAAAACCTCATGGATTTCATCAAAAATATCTTAATTGGTGTTTTCCGAAGATGAACGGAGGTCTTATGGGTTTGGAACGAAATGAGGGTGAGTATGACAGGAATTTAATTTTGGGGTGAACCAACCCTTTAACTACATTACTGTTGGATCCAACGTAGCTGGCACTGCATCATCTTTTATTTCTCTCTGTAAAGCCTGCAACTGTCTTGTTGAAAAAAATGAATCCACAGCCAAATGAAGCGAACAAACGAACTGTCTTACTGACTCGATCTGACTGGAACTTCGTTAAAAATAAAGTTCATCCATGCTTTCTTAATGTTAGGATCACAAGGATGGCAATGCAAAGACAGTTTTTTTTCCACAACTTGGTACTTCAAAACGTCCCAGAGGTGTCTCTGTCATTTTGTTGCTCGAGTAATCCTGTGTTTGCATCATCCCCATGTTTGCCACTACATGACATGTGTGAATCGGTGGGCGGGGCTAAAGAGGCAATTACGTAGAAGTAGGCGTTGGTCTTCTTCTGCAGAAGCAGTCTTTTGTCGCACTATGACAAAATAATTTGACAAAATCTGAAACTAGTCATTTTCTGAGCTTGGTTTCAATAAAAGCCATTTTTGGACTAACAAGGAAACTTACAGGTAGTTTTTTTGTTCAATGACCTCTTATATGTCAAAAAATCACGGAAAATTTGATTTCTCGATTAATACCCCTTTAAGCATTCCAAGCTTTTCTTTTGCTAATATTGTAATAATCCAGATAGAATTTTTCAAAAATATAAATACTGTATTTATAAATAAATAATTATAAATAAAAAAGTAAAAATATAAATAACCATCTTAAAACTAATGTTTTTGTGGTGAATCTGACTTTTGCACGGTATAAAATCTCTTGCAAAAAATAGAGGTTTTACAGTCATTGCACTTTATAGCTAGAAATTTTTGTACATGTACTTTTCTGTCATTTTGAATTTATAGAAATTGTACAGTGCCCTTTTCTGAAACACTGCTGCCCTTCCCTTGGTTTGGCTTTATACAGAGAAAATTAGCTGAAATCTCCAGGCTTTGATTTTCCTGACGTGCATACACACGCACATGTCTTGTTAAACATCGAGACATCATTGATGACAGTTTCCATTCTCTGGCAAGTCTGCGGCTTTTCACTTTTGATTTGTCGAGAAGGTTTGGAGCAAACCACTGTACATTTTTGTTTACTGGAACAATGGGCTGCTTGTAAGTCCTCATGAAAGATTTTTTTCTGCATTATGACATACTGTACAAAGCGTGACACACAAATATATCATGCATTGGAAATTAAGTAGGTTTTAAAACAGGTGAGAAAAGAACTAGGACCTCAATAATGGAGCTATGGAAAAAACGCTGAGGAAATACTCAAGGGACAGGGTGCAAAATCGTTCAAAGTTGGTCTTAAAACAAAAACAGGACGCAAACTTGACAACCAGGTAGAATAAGAGGTCATTACAGCATAATCACGCTACTAATGAGTCTTTCAGAGACCCCGTTCAAGTCAAGCTGGAGAACTTCCAGATTCAAACAACAAAATGGTAGTTTTATTAAAGATGTCTTTGTGTTTTGTGATACCAAACTTCTTTCAGTTCAATATGGCAGCCTGGATAAGTAACTGTATATTACTTTGGGGACTAAGTGTTTTTCAACGGTCTACATAACTTCCATGCAGATAACAAGTGCTAGACTCTTGAGATATTACGGTCAGATACACACATCACCGGAGACATGTAAGTCTCTCTAAAACGCCCGACCATCTGCAGGGCCTCATCTGTTCTCATCATCATGTTTCTCATATATATTTTACACACAAATGCATTCAGACACACCCACAGACTTGAATCCATGCCAAAGCACTGGACATTTCCTCTCCGGATGAAGTAAAATCAAAGCCTGCTCATTTCCGATGCAACCTGTATGGAAGATAAGCATGGGTTAAGACAACGTTTCACATATTTCAAAAACGTAAATTCTTAATGTATATGAACTGTCACACATTTATTATGTCAGCATTGCATTTGTGGTAGATACATGGACTTCTTTAAAGGGGTCATGAACTGCGTTGTTTTATTGTTTTATAATGTTTCCTGGGGTGCACTTATAATGTTAGTATGCTTTTTACATCCAAAATTGTCATAAATTAGAAATAAAAGGCATTTTTCCTACCCTGATTTTAGCCCTCTGATTTGAACGCTCTGTTTTAAGGGGCGTGTCTGCTGTGAGACTTCAGTGTAAACGCCCACTGCTGTGATTGGCTAACATTTTTCCATTTGAAATAGCCAAGTATTACTCTCTCTTTTAGCGTGTTTTTACTATTACAGCTCTCAAGGTTAACTAATCGTGAAATGTGTTGCATTACATTTAGATCTATGGCATTATATTTAGATCGTGGCATGAAAGGTTGCAGAGATGAACACTGTAGCCGATCAAAGAAATGTTGAGTACATGAAAGCAGTGATCTCATCATTGCAACTCAATTTCTACACACTAACAAATGCTTTCATCTTCACTAACAGTGCAAACACGATGTAATTAAGAGATTCGTTGAATAAAACAGGAGTTTTGCGCGTCAGTCATGATAAAATTGCGCTGTTTGTTTGACAGCTTCAGCGTGCGCTGCTCCAACGATTGCAAAGGAAGCTTTCTTTGATCACTTTCTTTATATAATTGAATCATCATTAATTGAATAAGATTATTTTCATCCTACTAAGAGAAACAACGCAAGTTGACGTTTAGTCACGGGTTTGATTTACTGACACACAGACAAAGAACATCTGAGTGTACATGAATCATTACATTTCAGATCAGGCATTAGAATTAACACAGTTACTTACATGTTGCATTACTGTCGAGTCCAGGCACTGCACAATATTTTGTAATCCTCAACGACATGTTTATTGCTTGGTAGCTCGATCCGGTTTAGCACCACGTAGGCCTGTGTTACTTAGGCTACCTATTCTATTGCAAGTCATGTGCGAATAAGTGGGCGGGGCTAAACATGCAGTGATGAAGTAGGCGTTGATCTTCTTCTGCTGAGGCGGTGCTTGCTGCCCTTTGACGTCATAGATCCCCAGTTTATAAAAAACTTGTCGTTTGCGGGGTCTGGTGTCAATAAAAGCTTTTATTGGACTAACAAGGACGTTTTCAGTTCTGAAACTTGCACGATATTCTTCTAGTATGATGACCTCTTATATGTCAAAAGCTCAAGGAAAATTTGATTTCTCAGTTCATCACCCCTTTAATACCCCATGAAACCCAAATTGTTGTTTTGTAACTTTTAGTCAGTGTGCGTTAGCTTTGAGGCTAGCTATATACTAGATACTTCGCAAGATGGCACCGCGCATGGCAGCCTCAGTGCTTAGCTCTTCAGTGTTTGTTCTGTTTTTGTTAGTTTTTCCTGTTTTTTGTTTTTCAAACACCATCAGTTTTACCAGGGATGAACTGCTGAACATTCGGCAGTACACACCACAAAATCTTTTACCGGATTTCGATTATTCAGACGTTTTGTTGAATGTTGTAGTTGGCGGAGCGGCAGCGCTGTTAGACGGGGGAAGCGCGCCGGCGCTCTAGTGAAGCTCAGACAGCGCGGATTAAGAACGGCGCTCCCCAGCATCCATCTGGCGAATCTCCGCTCTCTGCCCAACAAAACGGACGAACTCCTTCTGCTCTCCCGGACAAATAAGGATTTTTCGACTCGGCTGCTCTGTGCTTCACGGAGACCTGGCTGAACGACGCCATTCCGGACAGCGCGTTAAGTCTGCCGGGCTTTCAGCTGTTTAGATCAGATCGCGACGCAGAATCAACAGGGAAATCACGCGGCGGCGGGATAGCTTTTACATCAACGAAAGGTGGTGTTCAGATGTAACTGTGTTAAAGAAGATGTGCTGTCCAGATCTTGAAACACTCTTCATTAACTGCAAGCCGTTCTATTCGCCGCGGGAGTTTTGTTCGTTCATTCTGGTGAGTGTCTACATTCCTCCGCAAGCGCACGTGAGCTCAGCTTTACAGATACTCGCTGATATGATCACAGAGAGCGAGCAACAACACCCGGACTCTGTTCTAATCATTCTCGGGGACTTTAATAAAGCCGTTCTCTCACGTGAACTTCCAAAATACAGACAGCATGTTACTTGTCCCACCAGAGACAGTAATACACTGGATCACTGTTACACAGCAATAAGGGATGCATATCACTCTGTCCCACGGGCAGCTTTGGGGCTCTCTGATCACTGTCTAGTTCATCTCATACCGACCTACAGACAGAAACTAAAATCAGCTAAACCTGTAGCAAAGACTGTAAAGAGATGGACCACCGAAACAGAGCAGGCTTTACAATCCTGTTTCGAATGGACTGATTGGAGTGTTTTTGAAGCTGCTGCCAGCGATCTGGACGAGCTCACAGAGACTGTTACATCATATATCAGTTTCTGTGAGGATTTGTGCATTCCTACAAAGACTCATTTCACTTACAACAATGACAAACCCTGGTTCACTGCAAAACTCAGCCAGCTCCGTCAGGCCAAAGAAGATGCTCGCAGAAAAGGGGACAGAGTCTTGTACAAACAGGCCAAATACACACTGGAAAAGGAGATTAGAGTGGCAAAGAGGAATTATTCTGATAAACTTCGGAATCAGTTCTCTTCTAATGACACAGCTTCAGTGTGGAAAGGTCTAAAAGACATCACCAATTACAAGACACCATCCCCCAGCTCTGTGGCAAATCAACACCTGGCAGACGATCTGAACGAGTTTTATTGCAGGTTTGAGAAATCACCATCACCATCATCATCATCATCATCATCATCATCATCATCATCATCATCATCATCATCATCATCATCATCATCATCATCATCATCATCATCATCATCATCATCATCATCATCATCATCATCATCATCATCATCATCATCATCATCATCATCATCATCATCATCATCATCATCATCATCATCATCATCATCATCATCATCATCATCATCATCATCATCATCATCATCATCATCATCATCATCATCATCATCATCATCATCATCATCATCATCATCATCATCATCATCATCATCATCATCATCATCATCATCATCATCATCATCATCATCATCATCATCATCATCATCATCATCATCATCATCATCATCATCATCATCATCATCATCATCATCATCATCATCATCATCATCATCATCATCATCATCATCATCATCATCATCATCATCATCATCATCATCATCATCATCATCATCATCATCATCATCATCATCATCATCATCATCATCATCATCATCATCATCATCATCATCATCACCATTCACACCTCCAACAACCCCCCTCTCCCCCACACCTACAATTCAGTTCAGTGAAG
>RJVU01053773.1:4259059-4269822 GCA_003731715.1 Anabarilius grahami
GCCTCGCAACACTTTATGAAGCTAAAAGCTTTATCTGACTCAGACAGACATTATGTCTGCCAAATTAGTGATACGTTGAGACAGTTAAGAATAATCACAGCTGAAACCATGTGCTAATACAGCTATATACTCCTGCCTGGCATGCAATGTCCCAAAACCTTTTTTTTCCTGATAAATGTCTGGCAGGAAGTAACGTAAATCTTGTCTTCTCACAACATTCCTTGCTCAGTAACTCTTTTTGTTTTGAATCTGTAGCTTCTGAGGAAATAGTTCACCCAAAAATTACATTATTTATTCATCATATCTTTATTTTTTCCATTTAACATAAGAGAAAGAGCTGTGGTGGAGAGGAAGATTTTCTTTGAAATAACAGCTTAAATTCTGATCTGTTCCTCACACATAGCTATAACATGGCTATAGTAAGAATATGGTATGCACATCATAAGAGGAACTTTTAATGTTATTTTAATGTTGTTTGTTGGTCCATTAGGAGCTCGACAGCCATGTTCGCTTGTAACGGTGTCGCTTTATGGATAAAACCGTGTGAGTATTTTTAATTTAATCTACACTATGTAACTATGTTTCTTGATTCCCCGGCCCGGAGGTTCAAAATTTACTGTGATCCATGTCAACATTTCTCGTTTGTTGCGACATTTAACCTACACTATACATTTGTCAAAGTAGCCTTTTCTCCATTTACGGATATGACGAGACACACACAGGCGAGTGACGTACGCAGTTTCCCGTGAAAACCATCCCACTATAGGTCTAATATATAAACACTCGTTTTAAAACACATACGTTTTGCTATGGTTACGCCTGTCATTCACACTATGCCAGCGTTTTCGAACCTCGAAAACAGAGACTTGAAAACGCTGCAGAGACCGTTTTAGATTGAATGCGCCGCATCCAGTGTAGACAATATCACTGTTTACTGAAAGATTGCGTTTCAGTAAACAGACCAAAACGGACACTTTTGAAAACGATGGCGTATCCTTGACGATCGTGTAAACAATAACATTGAGACTGAACTGCAATCTTTGCTGGCTTTGTTGTCATTTTAAGCAGCCATTGATTGTGCAGTTAAACTCTGCATTTTTTAATACTGCAGCTACCTACATGCACAAGATGCAAGAAGAAGGATTGATGATATATTGACTCATTTAAAGGGGTGGTTCAGTGTTTTTTTTCTAGGCTTGATTGTGTTTTTGGGGCGCAGTTTAGCATGTCTTAATGCTTCGTTTTTTTTAAAAAAAGCCGTATTTTTCATATATTTTACCTTTATTCTACACCTCTGTATCCATTGTCATATGAATGGCTCGTTTGACTTCCTGCTTCTATGAAGCCGCTCCCTCTGAAATACGCAAAGTGCTCAGATTGGTTAGCTGGCCCAGTGTATCCAGAGCCATTGTGATTCGCTGAAGCGTCTGGAAATGCCACGCTCCTTACCATTTTAGTTGTTACCAGTCACGTGGGCTTCGGTGAAAATGTAAATAATGGCGTCTATATTGCTGTTGAGCCCGAATCAGACCCAGATGAAGAGGGTAAAGCAGAACTTCTGCAATCATGGCTTTTAAAGGACGTTTATGAATGGTATTTCATTTAGTATTTGTGTCAAAGTGTTTAGATATTCTGTCACTGCTGTTTGTTAGCTTTCAATATACGGTTTTATCCTGATTAAAGCTTTACTGTAGCCGAATACATGACTGAGTAGTAGCATTTTTGTAAAGGTAGCGTTTAATTTATAGCATGAACAACTGTTTGTCTATGAACATAGAAGTTTGTTGGTGTTTGTAGAATTTAGCTAACATAACTGGCTAGCGAAGCAAAAACGCATTGGTCTTTGTTTACGTCCTTGATGCAACCAAAAAATAGCAACAGAACTATACATTTAAAAGACATGTACAAACAATAAAACCCACTTAAAGTTTGAAGCCAATAAACAGCAGCTTCTGCTTTTAAAGTGGGAACTGCTTTATCTTTCAGTAATAGCCTTTGTGCAAATCCAGCATTGAACTCGTGTAACGTTAGATTCTGGAAGCTGCCTTCAGCGCCGCATCCAGTGTAGACAATATCACTGATTATAATGGGTTCTATTATCTTTTGACGCGTCGCGCCGCTCGCGTCCGGTGTACACAACTCTTCCGCTTTCATTATTCTGCGACACATGGCCTCCCCCACTTTGTCGCGTGTTCCCGGGGGCGTGTTTTGCAGGGTTTATGATGTCACCAACCCAGGAAGAAGCTCATTGTAGTCCAAACCGGTCGTTTTTGTAGGCATTAAACTGCCATAACTTTAAAAGACAATATCTCCGTTTGCATTGAACTTTCAGCGTTGTAACTTTGCAGATACTGTTTATGCTCAAGCAGCAACATTACACACTAACTAAAGTTAAAAAAGTGAAATTGCATTGAACCACCCCTTTAAATTTTTTTAATTTTGTACAAAAAAAGTTATATAGTGTACCTTTAATTAATAACTGTATGTTTATGTAATTACAGTAATAAAATAATTTAAAATGATGGAAATAGTAAAAGGAAAACATCAACATGTATTATGGCAATGAGAATTAGGGGGTAGAATATGTTTAATTGTGCTGGAAAAAAATATCACAATGAATTGCCTTAAATGTAGACTTGCATTTCTTTACACAAACTATAATTAAATTTTTTGCTTATGATATTGGGTGAAATACGATCCAGATTTCTTGACAGGCTTTGTACTTGAATATTCTTAAGTTCTCCTTTTGTGTTTTGCAGAAAAAAACAATGGCATATGGGTTTGGAACAAGATGAGGAGTAAATAATGTGTGTAAATTATTCCTTTAGGAGTGTGGCCTAGCTAGTATTGTTCATCAAAGAAGTTATTGTTCAGTTTGAATATTTGATGAAAATGGGTAAATAGCATAGTGCAAGTAAAACAAATATTTACTCTGTGTATTTAGCCTTACCATACAGCAGCTAGAGATTGACTTACAGAGCAGTTAACTTTGTTAACTTCAAAATTGTGTTATCAGATTCCTGCATTCACCTTAATACAACTTTAATCCTGTCTTATTGCATTAGTTTAGAGAGACAGAGATCCAGCATCTTAGACCTCATTGGCAAGATCTCAGTTCTTTTTAAGAGAGGTCTGTGTCTTCTGATGGTCATCTTATCTCCTTCATGAAGCTGTGGGCAGATATTAAAACAACAACAACATCTCCTTAATGAAAAAGTGATGAGGGTTCAATTAAAAACAGTGATACATGATCAGCTGCTTGAATCATCCAGGCATCTGTGTTGGAAACAACTAACAGACTTTCTATTGAATATGGACCAACAGCTGCTGACATTTGAGAAATCACCTCAGCTGAATTGGGTTTTATGGAGAATGTTTTTGCCGGTAATCCTCTGCTCTGCCGCGGTCCTACAGAGTGAGGCTTTGTTGTGGTACTGGCTGGAAAGTTGCACTTCATTCTGTGTTAAGTGTAGCGGAGAGGCCTTTCTCTTGAGGGTCTTAAATCGCTCTGCCTGCTCGACCATGGCATTGTGATGGATACACGCTCAAAACTTTAAAGGGAATAGCCTGCTTGGTCATGGCCGATCCATTTCTCTAGGGGTCTCCATGTGTGAATTTCCATACTTCTCTCAAACAAGTGATTGTCGCCATTGAAGACCTTTGAAAGGGCTGGAATCAAAGCTTTGCATTGAGGGATTGTCTTTGATCAGCATTTTCTTTATGTAGACTGCCATTTTGATAAAGTGAGAAATAAATGATGGTAGATGCTTAATGCCGTAGCTGCATGTCATGGTGTGCATCACATTTTCAATAATTCAACGGTCCATTGAGTCAGTTATAGGGCAATTCTCACTAAACTTGTCAAGAAAATGTTAAGGTCACATTTCACTACAAAAAAACAAAAACAAAAAATTCAAAGAAAATGAAGCCTTTTTTAGGACCGTTAAGATTTTTGTCAACAAATCCCCATTACTTTAAAGGGTTAGTTCACCCAAAATTAAAATTATGTCATTAAATACTCACCCTCATGTTGTTCCACACCCGTAAGACCTTCGTACATCTTCGGAACACAATTAAGGTATTTTTGATAAAATCATATGGCTCAGTGGGGCCTCCATTGCCAGCAAGATAATTACTTGCTAAAAATAAAAACTTTGAAGCTTTACGAATCTTTTGTTTCGAATCAGTGATTCGGAGCACGTATCAGTGATTCGGAGCACGTATCAAACTGCCAAAGTCACGCCCTCCAGTGGTGAACCATTGAAATTTCAAAACACTTATGACGTAACTAAGCCTCGTTTACTGAAATCACGTGACTTTGGCAGTTTGATACATGCTCCGAATCTCTGATTCGAAACAAAAGATTCGTAAAGCTTCGAAGCTTCATGAAGCAGTGTTTTAAAATCGGCCATCATTAGATATTGTTGAATAAAGTCATTTTACTTTTTGGCGCACAAAAAGTATTCTTGTCACTTCATAACATTATGTTTGAATCACTGTAGTCACATAAACTGTTTTAAATATGTCTTTAGTAGCTTTCTGGGCATCTGAAAGTGTTAATTATCTTGCTGTCAATGGAGGCCTCACTGAGCCATCGGAATTTATCAAAAATATCTTAATTTGTGCTCCAAAGATGAACAAAGATCTTAAGGTGCATTCACATCAGACGCAAATGAAGCGTTAAGCGTGAGTGATTTACATGTTAAATTAATGCAAAGACACATAGACATCTTGCAGCGCGATTCACGTGAATGAGGCGGCGCGACTTGAGTGTTTCGGGCGTTTGACGTGCATGATTCGCGCGAGTTGAAAAATCAGAACTTTGGCGAATATTCGCGCCGCGTTAACCAATCAGGAGCTTGCTCTAGTAGTGACCTGATTACGACGTAGCGAGCGGAGGCAGAAATCCGAAACAACAATGGAGGACAAAATCATCGTCGCTGTACGATACATCTTCGTACTTTTATAGAAACAGGAATAAGAAGGATCTTCCTTAGAAGAAAGTGAGTGAGGAGGTCGACCGGACAATCTGGTAAGTTGTAAAAACACTCTTTACTCAATTTGAGCTATATATATACATATTGAGACTACAAGCTAGCTAAAGCCGGCAAATTGAGCTCATTCGCTGTATTTTACAACTACTTTCCCACTGACGAGTTGATGTGTTTATTCAGAGGAAGTGTGCATAAAGAAGTGGAGTCTGAGGGACACATTTAAAGGAGAGGGAGAGCCCCTCCCACGACGCGAATTCGCGTCTGTTGTGAAGTGAATTTCATGCGCGAATGAAGCGAGTAAACTTTAAAGCAATAAAGCTTCCAACTACACGTGAATAGCGCGATTTATTCGCGCAAGTCGCGTCTGGTGTGAACGCCCCATTATGGGTGTGGAACGACATAAGGGTGAGTAATTAATGATAGAATTTTCATTTTTGGGTGAGCTAACCCTTTAATGAAAAAAGTCTTGTTTTATTACATAATATTTCTCATTATTTTAATGTTAAGAAAATATCTGAATACGTGCATTATTTATATATTATTTTTTGTTGATTTTAATAAAACAAAAAAAAAATGTATAACAGTATTTTACTTACTCTACTTAAAACATCAGGTATGGCATATGGTATGAGATATGGGGTGTAAAATATGATTGATTTGAAAACAATGTCACAATGCAAAAAAATCTTAATGATCCTAAATATTGGCTTCAATTTCTTTATGCAAAATATTTTTTTCTTATAATTTTGGAGAGAATTATAACATTTTGTGACAAACTTTGTGAGATCTTCCTAAAACCTTTCAATTTTCTGCTTTATGTATCTTGCTTAGAAACAGATCAAGTTGCCATTACTAGTTCAAGGGTCCATAATGTGGCAACGTAATATGCAACTCGCATAGATCTTCTTAAAAACTGTGCTAATACATAATCAAATAGACAATATCAGCTAATATATATCACTTATGTATGCATGACGTTTTGTGATATTTTGTGAATACATGCGTCTAAAAGGACATGTGATGCACACCTGTGTAAACTAGATGCAGAGCAAAATTTGCTCTAAAGATGAACAGAGTTTCTGTTGCAGGCCACAGACGTAGCAGACTCGCACCCCTATTGAGATGGCAATGTCTCTTCCATGAGTTTTCATCACGGGGTGCGTGTTCCACCCTGACAGCGCACTCCTCCCATCCCTGTGGGATGGCTGTCTCGGCTAGTGGAGGATGTTTTCATAGCATTTACATGAGAGAAAATATTTTCACTGCTGTGTGAATCATGAAAGCAGTGGTTCCAGACAAGGTCAAAGGAAACTAATCTCTGATATTAACATCGAATTAAACTGTCTTTTTTCGCACAGCAAACCGTGTGGGCTGGCAGGAGATGTGGATGGGGGAGTTAAAAGGGGTTTGCGATGCAAACTATCCAGGGTTACTTAGAGGAGAAAGACCTTTGTGATTGACAGATAAAGAGAAAGTCAAGTTTATGAGCTAGTGTAAACATGATGGTTATTGCAGTTATAGACTAAATGTGATCATACATTTACTCATCTCACACAAAAACAGTTTCAGTATTGCTTTAAAATAAATATAAACAGTGAAATGCAAATTCAGAATATATTATGCAAACCTGCAATAATTAAATATGTTAAATAACATTAATATACTTAATGCATTTAATCTCACTTTATTAACCTATGTCTTTGCTTTGATTATCCAATCCAACCATATGAATAAGCAAAAATGACATTAGTTAAACATCACATTTGTGTTTCATTTTTTTTTATTGTGGAAGTACGAGTGTTTGAGGGTGCTTCTCAATCGGAAGGCTGTGTCCTAGTAAGGCTGCATATCTTGACTGCCACGTCATCAAGTGCCGCCGAAGGCTGTCTCAATTTGAAGGATCCTTGGAAGGCAGCCTTCATTCTGCTTCCTTCATTCGGCCTGTTTTGTAGGATGCATCAAGTGTATCCTTCGCGCCCTCACAATCCTTTGCACATATTACAATTCACAAAAAGAACTGATGAAAAACGAGTCGGCACTGAGCTTGTCTGAGTTAAATTAATAGAAAGTAAGTTAATATGAAGATTTTTAATACATTTTTTTTTTTCCTTCCAAAATTAAGATTCAATATTATTTTCGTGCCGTAACCTTGGGGGCAGGAACATGTGTGATGTAGCCATGCGCACTTACTAGACTCATTCTAGCGATTAATGCTGAGGGAGGACACTAGCCTACAAGTCTCAGAACGACTGGACTAGGAAGGACACAGGATGCTGCCTTCTGTTTGAGAAGCACCCTCAAACTTTCTTATCCTGCGTCCTTCTTCTGTAATCCATAATGGCAGCATAGCTGAAAGGTTTGTTTGAGCTGCGCCCTCTGCTGTACAGGCATGAATTTGCATTTCCTTCAGCCTGAAGCTTATTTGCTTTACATTTGCCAAAAATAGAACACTTTTTATTATTATTATTATTAAAAAACAAACAAGCAAACCCAGCCCAGGTGATAAAAAAAGTTATTTAACACGTTACTTTCCGTAAAAATTAACTAACACAATTAATTACTTTTTTAGGGAGTAATGCAATATTGTAATACATAACTTTCCCCAACACTGGTTAACACACTCTATTAAAGGTGCAATATAATAAAATATCTAAAAACCACTAGGCCAGTGTTATATATTTTGTTCACTTTAGTACTTACAACATCCCAAATATTTGCAACTATTTGTAAATCGTGAGAAAATTGCAATTTTAACCAAGGCTCCGGGACGTATGAGGAGTCGCATGTCAGTTGCGTCATACTCGTGTTACCCTCAGTTTCTGGTTTTATTTTGTAGAAACCATGGAAACACCAAAGACGCTTTAATATTTACATGTTTTAATAGACAAGAAAAATATTACATATTGCAGCTTTAAAACTATTATACTTTTGAAGCTGAGTATTTTGCACTGTAACCCAGATAGATTGATTTATTTATTGGGAAAAGGTGAAAGTGTGAAANAGTAGTGCACACTGTATATGTTGCATGGTAGTACATGTGAGTTTGAATCCTGCCCAATAAAACATTTCATATTTGTTAGAATTATTTCTGTACTATATTAGTATTTATTAATATTTTGAATTAGCTCTTTTTAGTTTAAGTTTGAGCAATTTTATGTGCTTTTTTCATATTGCTTTTGTCTTTTTTTTTAATTAATTTTGTTTTTTTAAACATTTCTATAGCTTTAATTTATTTTTATTTCAATTTTGGTTTTAGTAATTATAGTACCTTTACATATTTTAGTTAGTTGCCAAGACAACACTTCTAATTTTTGTTTAAGTTGAAGTTTTTCCTCTAATATTTATATTTTATTTTATTTTAGATTTATTGAAATTACCGAATATGGATACTGGATATGAAAGTTTTAGTTTTAGTTAACAGTATCAATCAACACTGATGGAAATTAATTTTTGTTATGTCACAAATGCTGAATTTGTACTAAACTCAGGATATTCCTTTAACTCTCCTAACTTTAGGAGAACTAACTCCAGGCTTCAGAAAGACCCTTGTCTTATCACTGTATGTAAACAACTGTATCATTTGTATCTTTATCTTCATTAAGCCACCTTAAGAAATAAAATTTTCCTCTTGGATATGTCCACATTTTCTAAACAGATAAGATATATTTTATAGTTTGGAAAGTGCATAAGATATTTTATCTTGAAAAGGCTAGTTTTATATCTGTCTTACAAATAATCATCTGAAATGTTTACTCAACCTGAGTGCTGCTGCATCTAAAATCAGCGGTAGCGAGTTTAGCATCATATATCTGACCTTTTCAGCTAATCCAAGAGAAAGACATGTGTCCCGAGAAAATGTATGAAAGCAGATAATAATGTCTTTTCCATTTACATTTTAAACCTTCTAGTCAGTATAATAAGTGTACTGGCACAGGCGGAGTGATTTCTGATGGCTTCCTTTACACTGGTGCAGCTGTATAAAACCTTCACTCTTTTTCTCCTTTTCTCTCCTATTCAGCTGGAGATTGTAGGGTGACTGTCAGTATGTCGGGTTGCTGTTATAGAAGAAAGAGTGAAAGAAGGGGATAATGAAAGGTTAGGGGAATGGGCAGCAGGCAGACGGAACTCTGCATATGACACACTCACTCATGCTGTGATTTCATGCAGATTGTATTCAAAAGGAACCAATTAGTCATTGTTTCATTGGCCTTGCCATTTCATTCCAGGGCAGTCACCCTATATGGAATAGTAAAATGAGTAATAATTATTCAGTGCACTGCAGTGTAGAGATGTATGTTTCAGAAATCAAAGTTCTCCTCAACCATTTTTTCAAACTAAGCTACAAAAGCAGGTTGTTCAGAAATTGTTGCGTTTGTGATGTCAGCCATATTAACGTACGACCATGTTTATATACCTATAGCTATTGTTGCTCATTTCACATGTAATGAGTTTTGTCCAGCTCACACCAGAGAGACTAGGAGCATTTAAAAAAAGAGACACAGTTGGTTATGAACCATTTTATACCATTAATAAATGATTTTATTTTATTATTTTATATTATTATTTATTTATTTTTTCCATTCCAGGTTTGCAATTAAAATGCAAGCATATAAAAGAGTGATTGTAGTTTTGTATGGCTTAATATATGAGTTATGGTGTTTTGTGGCCTAAGGATGGGAATTATCAGATTTCTAATGAGTAATAACAATGTGGTATTGTATAAATGGGAGAATTTTCTGATCACTATTTGATGGGGGGAAAAAAAGGTAAAGGTTGAGTAGAGTATTTACAAAGCAATATGATGTCACCCGATTCAACAAGCGTAACCAGCATGCCACATGCGAACATAGTACAGTATGAGATCATCTCAGAATTTAACAAGGATCAGCTGCCACTGGTTTACGAAATTACACGGTGCAATGCTGCTTTCTAAAGGAATGGAGCGTCCTCTCTTCACTTCTCAAATGACAGGCCAATGACAGTGATAATCAGTTTTGATTGATCCAAGTGCTGGAAGTCTGCTCAAGCGCTCTAGTTACTACAGTCTGATCCTCAGGGATTGAGATCATCAGTCACAGGCTGGAGAACCTCAAACAGAGCAAACTTAGAGGAACATGTAGAAGTGAGAATGACAAAGAAAAGAGGCATGAAAGAGAAAAGTTAAGTGCATTTTAATGGTGCTCACAAAAATAACCATTGGTGAACACAGAGCTGCTCTAATGAATCCAGCATTGGGCTGCGTAACCACAGGCACAGATGAAAGTGATTGCCCATAGCCCACCACCGCTCAAGAGCCACACTATGATTGTTTAGTGATGATCAGAGCATGAACACTCCCTCTCATTTGTCATTGCTGGTTTACATGAATGAGTGCACATCCATGCTGACTTATGTCCTTCTTTTTCCATTTTTATTTTTATTTTTTGGCATTCTAGTGTGTATAATATTAGAACACAACAAGATGGTAACTGTAAGGGGAAATGGTATCCTAATTCTTAATTTCGGCATAAAACAGAATTTGCAATAGTCTTCTCTTCCTTATTGTGACATATCTCAGAGTGAAACAGCTTCTCATACATGAAAAAATGTAGGGTAGGACTTGTTTGGATTGTTGGATCATTGTGGTTTACAGATTGTCCTGCCCTCGCGCTAGTAATAACATGTCAACGCCACAGCAAAGGGTCTGAATACTTAGGACCATGTGATATTTCAGTTTTTCTTTTTTAATAAATCTGCAAAAATGTCAACAATCCTGTGTTTTTCTGTCAA
>RJVU01053975.1:0-24430 GCA_003731715.1 Anabarilius grahami
ATCATCTCTATCGCGGCCACACTTACGTGTCATTGCAGTTCTTCATCATCGTTAAAGTTTATTATCTGCATGCGTTTTAAATGCATAAACACACAAAGTTCACATAAACAGTCGGTTATGTCTGTGAAAGTAAACAGCAAGTAAAGAAATCGCATGTGTATATTAGATCTGAAGTGAAAGCAGTGTTATATACATTACCTACTGCTATATGCTGTTAATATGAAACAAACAACAAAAGAAAAACAGAAAATCACTCTCTGCTCTTGATTGAATAACTTTAGTAGCTTTAATAAGAGTACATTTCTTACTTGAATGCTGTTGTTTAATGCTCTGGCGAGGAGATGAACATGGTGGACTGTGTACAGCTCACTCAGGGCGGAGTCTATGCTAATAGGGCAGAGTCTGTCACCAATCATGGGCGGGGCCTAAGCAATAATGTCACAAAAGCTACAATCAAACAGCTTGTTTTGAGACACTATTTATGATTTATGGGGATTAAAAAAAGATGAGTGGTTGGATTTTTATTTATTTATTTTTTTTATTTATTTATTGTTTTTTGGTCAACAAGCAAAATTCCATTTGCATCATTTTGCACAGGAAAGCATGAAACTTACAGGTACATACAATTGTGCACATGCATGTACACATACATAACCTTACAAAATAAAATAATTACAAGATCATTCAAAAAGGAAAAAATTAAAATAAAAAACAAGATGTTTACACTCTTATTGACCAAAAGGTAAAGCTAAAGCTTATCATGCCTACCCTTAACTCCATACAAGCAGCACTAACATATTAATTGACATTAATATGACAACATAGGATATTCTCAGTATGTATTTAAAATAACATGCATTATTATTATTATTATCATCACTACTACTACTAACATTATCATCACTATTCAGTATATCTTTTCATTACCAATCCTTTATAAAGTATTTTAAACTGTGTTAATGAAATAGCCTTTTTTAACTCATCAGGGAAGCTATTCCAAAGCTGAACACCTTTATTTGATGGGCCTTTATCATTATAGGGTGGTTGTTTACACACTGCCGACAAACATTTATATTCAAACACCATGCAAAAGTGAATTTTGCATAATAGGTCCCCTTTAATGACAACTCGTCTACCTGTAGAACATTCACTGAGGGGGAAAACTAGCATGCTGACAGCTAAACTGCTACACTGAGGCATAAAGAACAGCTGCATAGCAATTTGCATACTATCCATACTAAATAGCATGTTAAATATGACATTTGAATCAAAAATGAATTCTAAATCATTCCTGCAAAAGTATAGCTAAATAAATCTAAACTGGGATGTTGTTCTAAGCCATTTCATACTAATCTAACTGGTCTCAGAGTCCACCCTACATTTTTTTGAAGATGGATTTTAAAAGGGTGGATCTGTGCATCCTCTTTTTCACTCATATTGCGCACAACCCTGAAAATGAGAATGAGCCTTTAGAATGTATAAGTGTGCTAATTTCGACAGAACCAATCTCTTCAATGGCACCCATGTTTAATAAATCTTTGGACACCCGGCTAAAAGAATAGTTCACCCAAAAATTTAAATTCTGTCATCATTTACTCACCCTCAAGTAGTTCTAAACCTGTGTGAATTTCTTTGTTCTGCTGAACACAAAGGAAGATATTTGGAAGAATGTCAGTAACCAAGCAGCTCTCGCCCCCCCATTGACAACCATATTTATTTTTGCTACTATGGTAGTAAATGTATGAATTTCTTTGTTCAGCAGAACAAAGAAATTCATACAGGTTTGGAACTACTTAAGTGTGAGTCAATGACGACAGAATTTTCATTTTTGGGTAAACTATCCCTTTAAAGGGGACATATCATGAAATCTGACTTTTTCCGTGTTTAAGTCCCCGGTGCATCTACCAACCCAGAAAACGTGAAAAAGGTAACTTTGTTTACTTTGTTTTGGAAAGCCTTTCTCTGCAAGCATGTGAAAAAAATGGCCGCTCAGATTTCGCTCCCCTAGTGATGTTGGAAGGGGATCTTATTATAAAATTACTGCTGCGGTTTTGTTTTCACAAGTGAGGCAAAGCTTCAGATGAAGAAAATGTAAGTATTTTTAAGTAACGCAATGTGTTTCTTCGGTTCAGGCAGCTCCACTTTCCGTGCGCTTTCCCTTAGCCTCCATACGCTCTCTTACTTCATGCTAGCACAAACAGAAGATGTGTTTGACAGAAATGTATCAGTGTTACTTCTGACTCACCCTCAAAACAGCTTAGACTACTAATGTAATGTCATTTTACGCTGGACTGCTTCACAAACGAGGGTCAATTCAATGCTGGATTTGCACAAAAGATTAACATGACGGCACATGCTAGTCGATGAGTTGAATCAACTCCACAGCAACTACATAAATGTATCCACTAACCATTCAGAAACGTCCAGTTTCATTCTAAAAGTTGTACAAAAGTTGTACCTGAGACTCTTCATCAGTGTCGACTCCGGTTTGAACAATGTAAGGCTGAACACCATTACTGACAATCCTCATTTTGGCTGCGTGAGATTCTCCAGCTTTGTTGTTGTTTAGCCACCGAAGCGTGAGCTGTTAAAGCTCCGCCCTCTTCAGGAAAGCAGGCCGGGAGCAGCAGCTCATTTGCATTTAAAGGGACACACACAAAAACAGCATGTTTTTTGCTCACAGCCAAATAGGGGCAAATTTGACAAGCTATAATAAATGATCTGTGGGGGATTTTGAGCTGAAACTTCACAGACACATTCTGGGGACACCAGAGAATTGTATTACATATTGTGAAAAGGAGCATAATAGGTCCCCTTTAAAAAAAAAAAGAAAAAGAAAAGAATTAAATCCACATTGCACCTGCCGATTAAATTGGGCCTGCTTACGCTTTCTTTGATGCCTCATTTGGTGCTTTTTTATTAGCAAGAAATCAAGTTCAATTTGCCTCCCGTAGAAAATAACAGCATTTTACTACAGATCCACTGGAACCCAAACCACCTCTCATGTCTTACTGTTTCTTTCCTGGCAATGCATGAATATTCATATTTGCGTTTTCCATTTCCAAGGTCTCCAGCAGAGAAACAGAGGGGTCATGGGGGCTGGCGTTTTCTCTATGAACTCAGCAGGTGCTTAAGAGCAAGATGTGATAACTGGATGTAGCCTACTCAATGAGAATGCTAAAGCAACTTGTCAGTCCTCGATGTACAGCATTCGCCTAATAACACAGCATGCAGTTGATCGCAAGATGAGACTTGTAACCTTCTGCAACCCGCCCAGCTCACCATCCATCCTCCATCTCCGAAGTTTGACCCTTCCAAGGACACCAACGTGTAATGGAGCGCTTCATTTTACTTATTTAGCTGTGCATGTATGAGCGCCGGACAGGCCTCAAATTGAACCGGGGCACACCGATGTTCAATTGTCATTTACCCAAATGCCACTTTGCACAGCTTGAAGATAATAGGGCTACATTTACCATACAATTACCAGATTACCTCGGACACCTGTATCATTTTAATTTGCCCAGCAACAGTGTAGAGGACAAGTCACAGACAGGTTCGCCGCTGGGTTTCACACAAACTGTTTGCAACAAATGGATATACATACATAAATGGATATCATGTGTGTAGGTGGTTGTGTCCGTGTGTGTATGTTTACGGGGCATCATCATTCCGCGGCTTACCCAACATAAGATGGAGAGTAAACAGTGAATATCCAGGGGGTCTTCTTCAGCAGTCACACTAATGCCCAGCAGTGCTCCCGCATGACAGCAGCAGATTACTCTCTAAATTAGGACTCATTTACAGCAGCTGTTGGACCAATTTTACTCGGGGAGGGAGAAATAAACTCTCATCCTGTCTAAAGTGATCTGTAACCTACAGCATGGCCTTGAATATGTATTAGATTTGTTTGAGGAGCGGATGGAAGCAAGGGTAGACTACTGTAGTTGTTTGCTTGACTTTTCTGTAAACAATCAGGGCTTGACATTAACTTTGGCAGGTTGAATTTTATATATAACATATACATTTTTCAGTTGTAGTCTTTTTAAAAAAAAAAGGCATCTGAAATAATACACTAAGTGCAATGTAGTATTGTCAAAAATATAGATTTTTAGATACATATCGATACTGAAATATCTGAAACGCTTCCAATACTCATTTTCAGCAGAACAGATACATGATACCAGCTGCGCTTTCTCGCTCTCTCATCTCGCAACAGCGAGTTGACACACAAACCCGCCTTCCCTCACTCACTCATTTCAATTGCTGAATATTGTTGGTGTTATAAGGCTTGAATTTCACCGTTGGATTGTGCACAGTTTTACTCATTCCCGAAGAGTCAAATACACACAAAATAATGTCAAATGCCAGTCTTGGCGAGGATTCATGTAAACACAGTCAGTTATGTTTTAAATGAACGTAAACAGTTCAGAAAGTAAACGCATGTGTAACAGTATAATTGATCCATGCATCAGGTCTTAAAGTGATGGCAGCCTAATATACCTGTTGCCAAATTATGAAAGAATATTAAACATATCTATATAGCAGTTTTTCCCCATGGTATTGATGTCAAAATCGTGGCCAGTGAAAATGCTGAGTGGCTAGTAACTTTGGAAAACCACTAGCCACAGTGACTGGTGAGCAAAAAAGTTATGTCAATCCTTGTAAATAATGAATACAAAGCATAAACTGAATTATTTAACCATATTCTTAAAAAAAAAAACATATGAGTCAAATGAGTCAAGGTTTGTTTACAATATACACCAGTGAATTTACATTCATAGTACTACAATATGAATCGTGTTGCCTGTGTTTTAAAAATTATACTTTTTATTTTACTTACTTAGAAGTTATAACAAGTCTGAATCTCACAAAAACATCCAAATCATTTTTCAATTTAAAATCAAAAGGAAAAGAGGAAATATATATAGCATAAAGGAAATTAAGCAAATTTTTTGGACCATAAAGAATGTTTGTTTTTAATATATTGACATTTTCATGACAATTAAGCACAATTTCTAACAATATTCTCATCACCATAATGAGTTTTGTAATTCCCATTATTCTCAATCATAATTCTCACTTTCATTTGATTTTTTACTGTATATTCTATATTTTAAAACTTCTTAGCCTTCACGAGGCTAAACAAAAGAATAATTAGAGCCATAAACAGGCCGGAGAGGTGTGAATGGATGAGAGCAGGAGAGTTTGCACCACAAAACAATAGAGACATGACTGAAAAGGTGGCAATAAACATCAGTTAGCATTTTAGGGTATTCTTAAAATAAAATAAAATTACATGACATGATCTTGAAATATAACATGGTCAGACATGTGGCTTTAGCTTCAGTGCATTTCTAGATTGCTACAAGGCCAACTTCACTTTATAAAGATATTTCATAAAAATAATTTTCTATTTTACAAAACTTTGATGTTTTTTTTAATTATAACAATTTATTATGACTTTACAATAAACTGCAAAGTGTCTGCTTTCAAATGAGAGCATACTTATGCTTTTAGTTCAGAGGGTTCATGAACTGTATCTGTTTTAGTTTGGGTATGTCTAACAGGGCTAACAGGTTAAGCATTGTATTATAGTAAAAAAAACCAAAAAAAAACAATAACTGTAACCGATATATTTATCATTTAAATCAGATAAAGGCAGTGCAAATCAACAAACAAATAATACATATTAGGACTGTTGATTAATTACTGAAAAATGTGTGAATAATATTTACTTTACATTACAGTTTTTAGATTGCAATTGCACTGGGACTTTGATTGACAGGTGATCTGACCAATCATGATGCTGAATCTGCCATTTTGTCCGACAAACAAACCAGACAGGAGAGTTAATAATTTAACGTCGGTGGACCTGGACCTGAAAATAGTGTGTATTGATGTCTTTCTGTGGTTGAAACAACATACCTTCTGATGTTAATTCATGTTTATTACTAGTAGGAAGAGATGACTGGTTCACGTGCCGCTTGAACTCGCCAAACATTAAAGAGCCACAAAATTGTATTGTTTGAATTTGCTCCGCGATGTATTTTTTGCACAAAACAACAGTAACTAAGGGGACGGGTCTTTGCAAAGGGTCAAATGTACTACATTGCAAAAATGTGCATAACTTTCATGGAAATAATAATCCATAAAATACAGTATTCCTCAAAATTACCATCCTTATCTTTAAGCCAAATATACTGCAGTGAAATATGACTTGAACATGTTCTTGACACGTTTCGTGAGACACATCAATCAGAGCAAAAGTCAGTAATATGACCGGATCAGGAAGTAACTGCGTCTCCCTGCCTTCTAAATTCTGTATGATGGACCTGAGGCACATACTGAGATGAGACGCCGGCCAAGCAATGGTCCTTCAGTTCCATCAGAGAAATCATTTGAGTCAATTCACTCACTGATGAGGCATGAATATATGTGGCAAATTCTGTTCGGGAGTGATTTATCCTAATTGTCACACTGGGACCTCCTATTACACCACTGCAGGATGGGTCACTGCATTAGAAAATTAAAGCTGAGGCATTCATTTTAATTCTATTTGTAAATTCTCGCCTGTGGGATGAAGATGTGCTGAGCATGTATAAATGCCTCTATATGTCCCCAGAGTGGGCCCAACGTTGGCCTCTCAGAAGCATTCACCTCTACGCGTCCTGCCCCGCTCCGCTGTGTGAAGGGAAGCAGACCATGGGTGGATGTGTTTTGTTTTATGTGGAAGTGTGTGTGTGTACCTGAGTTCTCCTTCCTCTTAGTTCCACTCACTGCTTTTGTCCTGCGCGCCGAGATCATCATTTCCACATTCACCATAAAGTCAAACCAGCGACCAGGAGCATGAATCGTCTAGCCGTATCATTTGCTGTATGGATGGTCTTGCTCTAACCTTATTCCATTCCAGAGGTGTTAAATGATTCAATTATTCTCTCTGAATTTAATGGAACATTAGGGAATCAGTCTGAAATTGATATCGGGCACAAACTATTACTGAGTTAATTATTGCTCCAGGTACTTTTATAGCACTGACTCTACATATATATACTCTATTTTTCTGTCTGGGCATGGAAATATTCAGAAAAAATTACACGTGATTAATTGATATGGTGATTTGATAGAGACGGAGCGAAGCTTACAATATCCAAGGGGTTGGAAAATCACTAATCAGTCGGATTGCAGACTACATTTTACGAGTTTGAAATAACCAGGATGAGTAAATACTAGACACAAGCACTTATCGTAACGCCCTAAGAAAAGTAAGAACACTTTAATGAGATATTGTGGAGAAATTTCAGTGGTTCTTGAAACTCACCACTCTCAGAGGTATCAGAACTGCATCCTGACAGTCTCTAAATGACTTACAGATGGTGTCAATGGAATAAACCGAAAATGTTTCTTTAAATTTAACTGACACTTTGTCCAAAGGACCTCACGGAATACTAAGGGAACGGCTCCCCTGAGAAATCCCAGGTCAAGTCACTGTCTCAATGATTCAATGGTGTAAGAAGATCTCTGTGACTAACATTTCATGGCTAAGTCAGTGATTCTCAATCAGGGGCTCACGAAGAGGCCTCAGCAAATTTCCAAAAGAATAACATGAAAATCAAGATATTTCAAATTTTAAAGAGATAGTTCACCCAAAAATAAAAATTACCCCATTATTTACTTACCCTCAAGCCATCATATGTGTATATGACTTTCTTCTTTCAGATGAACACAGAGTTATATTAAAGGGAACATATAATGCCCCTTTTGCAAGACTGTAATATAAGTTTCTTTTGTGTGTGTCTCTTTAAATGCAAATGAGCTCCCTGCCCACTTTCTAGAGGAGGGCAGAGCTTTACCAGCTCACGCTTCGGTTGATCAACAACAACAAAGCTGGAGAATCTCACGCAGCTAGAATGAGGATTGTCAGTAATGGTGTTCAGCCTTACATTGTTCAAACCGGAGCCGGACACTGATGAAGAGACTCAGGAAGAAGTTACAACTTTTAGAATGAAACTGGACGTTTCTGAATGGTTAGTGGATAAATTTATGTAGTTGCTGTGGAGTTTGATTCAATTCACTGATAGCATGTGCCGTCATGTTAATCTTTTGTGCAAATCCAGCGTTGAATTGACCCTCGTTTGTGAAGCAATCCAGCGTAAGATGATGGCATGGTAACAACACTCTATACAACAACTCTTCCTCTTCTCTAAAGCAGCCCAACACGGCCTCACCCCCTTTGTTGTGTGTTCTCGGGGGCAGGGTTTATGTAAATTTGGGGGTTTTTGATGTCACTAACCCGGGAAGAAGCTCGTTGTAGTCCCTACCAGCCGTTTGTTGTAGTCCTTAAACAGAGAATTCTTTAAAAGAAAATATCTCCCTTTGCATTGAACTTTGAGAGTCGTAACTTTGCAGATGTTGTTTATGCTCAAACAGCAACATTACACACTAAATAAAGTTAAAAAAGTGAAATCATAAATCAACCACCATTTTAAAAATATCCAGGCTCGGCCAAGCTTTATAATGGGAGTGATTGGAGGATCACTTTTTTGAAGTCCAAAAAAGTGCATTCATCGATCATAAATCATCGATCATGAACTTTCCTGTAGCTCAGTGGTTAGAGCATGGCACTAGCAATGCCAAGGTCATGGGTTCGATCCCAGGGATTGCACATACTCAGATACAAATGTATAGTATAATGCAATGTAAGTCGCTTTGGATAAAAAGCCAAATGCATAAATGTAAATGTAAATGTACTCCAGCGTCTCTAGGGAGTTAATAAAGGCCTTCTGAAGCAAATTGATGCATTTGTGTAAGACAAATATTCTTTTTTTCAAACTTTATAAAGTAAAATAATGAGCTTCCAGCGTGACAGCCATACGCATTTAGCAAGAATACATTTGTAAAGTATTTTAAGGAGACAGGCAGGGCATCACAGTTCAGTTCTGACTAAGATATCAGTAAAGTTTTTCTATTTCAGCAATCATACAAAAAAATTTTTTTTTTTTTTTTTTTTTTTTTTTTTTTTTTTTTTTTTTTTTTTTTCCTTTTCTTTTTGTTCCTTACATCTTCTCTCAGAACACAATCAATTTTGTCCAAATGGCCCCTTTGGATAATGATAAATTGCAGTAAAGCTAGCAGAGAGTCTGTGATAATGAGATCCCGTGTCCCTTTCATTCTGCCACGGTGCTGGAGATGTTCAGGTCCAGCTGTGGGAATGACAGATGATGAATAAGAAGAGCTTTTTGCTGGAAGAAGAGAATGGGAAAGCTATTTTATCAGTCGGAGTAAAAATGCAGTGCAATGCGCGCCCTTTTTTCATTAGTCCAGTTTGCTGCCCCTCCGCCTACAGTATGTCTCTGTGACCAAGAATGAAAGAAGCCCGAAATGAGATCATGACAATTGAAAGAATTTCCTGGGATGTCATTCAAATCTAAAATAAGAGGGCAAGTCCATTATAGATCATGTGGCCTGAAAACAGATAACTGTTGTTAAGGGAAAGCAGAATATTATTTGACAGATGATATTTAAAGAGTGCTATGGATATTTTCTTCAGTACCAGTACAAAACCATTAACAACAATGAAGACTGCCATAATAAAATAATTCAATTAATAATAAAATAATATTGTTTTGTTTTATATATGGGTATTTTTTACACTAGCTACAATTCCAGGTATCCAGTCAGTATGTAAATGACAGTTCTTCTTGTAAATAAGCAGTCTTGGAGTGTGACTGTATTATAAGGTCCTGTTTGGGTGACTTTCAATGATTCTGACAAGCCCACCATAACTTATAATAAATATGGTTGAATTCTAATGGTAATGTCAGTCTCGCAGACAGCTGAAAACTGTTATTTCTCCTTATCTCCATACTCCAATGGGCCCGAAGCAGGCAGTCGGCAGCCCTCGTGCACGGCTTACTCTGAGTGACAGCCTGCCATGTACTGCGGTAAAAACAGCACAGCCAATACCTCACAAACTGACAGTGTCAACGGTAAGTAAATTCTGGCTATATGATATGAATGACTGCTGAGCTGTATTTTATTCCAGTGGGCTGCTTTTGTAAACCATTATGTTTACAAAAAACAAAGCTCCGAATTATGTGTGGAGACCTTTGAATTTGAATGAAATGAAGCCTGCTAATATTTTTCACGCTATTTGTTTCTCTTCACATCTTCGGTTTCAGAATCTACAGAGTCCCAATAAGTGGGTCGATGATAGTCTGTCACTGCAAGCCTTGTCATATGTGCCATATGATAATCATTAATTCACTCGCTCTACTTCTAGACTAGCCACTGACCCCATCTGACCCAGAAGAAATTGATTCTGCCTCTGAACCTCAGACATCAGCACAAGTTTCAGAAGAAAGAGGGATAGAGAGAGAGAAAAATCAAAGTACTCATTCTGTTATAAAACCAAGTGAGCTGCCTTGCTGTCTGCTGTCTACAAAGAGAGCTAAGCTGTGTTCGAAATCACCCCTTATACCCTCATTCACTATTCCCTACATTCTAAAAAGTAATTCAGGGGACCTGTTCGCACAACTTAAATACATTCTAATTTATTGTTTTAATTAAATCTTCTCAGTTGCAAACATTTTGTTGAGTTCTTTTGACATGATAATGTTGATCATTACATCAACCTAATATCGTCTGTAATTTAAACTCACATTTCTGCATCATTTGGCTTTTTTTTTTATTTTTTTATTAGGTTGTAGTAACTTAATGAAATTGTCTTGATAACTTCGGAAATTAGGTAGTGAATTTCTAGGTCCCAGCATGCTTTGCATAGGACTGGATAAGGAAAATAAATGTTGAATTCAACTGTTAATTTATTTGTTTTTAGTGAAGGGAAAGACCTGTTAGTGTTTAATGCTGTTATGTTTGACATTTAAAAGAGTTTCTGTAATGTTGAAGTATTTGTGGTTATCATTGTGCTGAAGAGTAGATACATGAAGGTAAACACTACATTTACTCTATAAGCAATGACTGCGCTAATGCCAGTGACGAGTAATATCTTACTTGTTCATTAAATATACATGTTAAATAAGTTATGTTAGCATGTGCTATGATAGCTGTCGATTTGAAATGAAATAGATCAGATTTATTGGTTCCAGGGCTACAACTCTGGTAATCAACTTAAAAATGTATGTTTATGTTACAAAATATTAAGTTCGTCTATCTCAACGTAGCTTGTTGGTTGAACGTAAATTCATTCAAAGTTGTCATAACTCAAAAAAGTTCATGCAAACCGTTGCGTTATTTTGTTTTTGTTGTTGAGCCAACACAATTTTTTGTAATATAGTCTATAGTGTAATATATTACACTATAGAGTATAGTGTAATATATAATATATACTTGAGGGAGTGAATGAAAATGAGTGAGTGAATTTGGACACTGAGTGCGCCGGAAGGGCTGCCGCTTTTGCATAATTTGTGCTTGTTGTTTAATAATCATTTGAAACTGAGCAAACTGGCAGCTCCAGTAGTAATGAAAAGATTGATCTTGAACTCTGTCATGGAAACTAGCATGTATAAACCTTAATTAAACAATTTAATAATCAATTAAAAGGAATTTATACCTCCTATGATATTACGCTGTTCTCACATTGGGCCAGCGGTTTGGAAAATGGATGGACGGATGGATGATTCAGCTGCAGGTGCCATCTTCTGGCAAGATACAGGAATTCATTTAGCGCAACCCTCACAGTGCATTATGGGTATTCTCTAGCCATTGAGCATACATCAGTTGTACACTCATTATTGGTGCTTTATGGGATTCAATGAGTGCACTATAGATAACATCCACTATAGTTTCGGTCACCACGACAAATGGCTTTCCCTCAAATAGTGCCCTACTTAAAGGTATAGGGAGCGATTTCAGACTTTAGATTTAGATTTTAGATCGTAAAACTAATCCATAGCGGTTTTGTCCAAATTTTATAAAGAGACTTGATCGCTTTATGTGATGAACAGATTGAATTTAGGCTTTTATTCACATATAAACATTCATCAACTCACATATCAGTTGTAAACAGAAGCTCAAGCATGTTTGCTTGACGTGCAAGAACCAATGAGTTTCATTCTCGTGTGTTACGCATCACATTTGAGCTTCAGCAAGAACCAATGAGGTTCATTCTCATGTTACGCAAAACATTTGAGCTTCTGCAAGAGGTTTGTTCTCACGCGTGAAGCAAGTTCGGTTGAGCTTCTGTTTATGTTCGCTGATCAATGTTTATATGTCAATAAAAGCCTAAATTCAATCCGTTTATCATATAAAGCAATCAAGTCTCTTCAGAAAATTTGGACTAAACCACTCAATTCATATAGATTCGTTTTACGGTCTCTTTATGAACTTTTTGAAGCGTCAAAGTTTCGATTGCATAGCTGTCTATGGAAGGACAGAAAGCTCTCAGATTTCATCAAAAATATCTTAATTTGTGTTCCGAAGATGAACGAAGGTCTTACGGGTTTGAAACGACATGAAGGTGAGTAATTAATGACAGAATTTTCATTTTTGGGTGAACTAACCCTTTAAAATACTCCTTACATGGAGCTCGCCACAAAAAGAGACAAATAGACAGCAGAAGAGAGTTGGAGACAGAAAGGAAAGGAAAAAGAAAAAGAGAAACACAGTCAGCGCTTGCAGAATGAAGCGTACACAGTTTGGTTGAGAGGGTGTTTAAGTTGGGGAAAGATAAATGGCTCCAATGAGTCAGTTTGATGGAACAGCTGTAGGAAAGCAAGAGAGAATGACACAGGGCCTGTGAGAAGCTGTAATTTAATAGCCTAATTTCCTGCCTGGCCCTGCAGAAATATATTTCTGACGATGACAGTTGATGAAAATGCACCAGGATTTGATTTGCTCCCCAGTGGAGGACAAGTTCAGACCCATCTCTTCTCCAAGGCCCCTCAGGCAAGCATGTTCGGGTGGATGAGTTTGTGTCTGACTGAGTTTATGCATATGTCTGTGTGTGTGTTTGTGGCAGCTGCAACACAAGCATTGATCATTTGGCATTTGTACATAACATAACATTATATTTTAACAACTCTCACTGTGGCCAGTGATAATGGCAGAATTTGGGTGCACTATTCCTTTACTCATCCCTCATGTTACTGCAAAACTAATAAAAACAACAAAAAAATAATAAAATAAAACATAATAGATGTAAATAAAAAAGCTAGTTAGAAAATGGTGACATTATTTAGTGACCCTCATGTCGTTGCAAAACTGTAATAAATATATAAAATGAAAAGTCTATTTTATTTTTTTATTTTACTTCATTTTGTGTATTTATTACAGTTTTGGAATGGCATTAGAGTGAGTAAAGTCATCATTTACTCAGATATTTTATTTCACTGAGTAAATGACGACATTTAATTACTCTCATGTCATTGCAAAATGGCAATACATTTACATTTACATTTATGTATTTGGCAGACGCTTTTATCCAAAGCGACTTACATTGCATTATACTATACATTTGTATCTGAGTATGTGCAATCCCTGGGATCGAACCCATGACCTTGGCATTGCTAGTGCCACGCTCTAACCACTGAGCTACAGGAAAGCAATAAAAAAAATTTTTTTTTAAAAAGGCTAAGTAAATAGTTGAAATCTCACTCTTTCAAAAATGCAACAAAACTGCAAAAAAAAAAAAAAAACTTTTTGGGTGAACGATCCTCTCAACGCACAATGACAAAATAGACTTTTTGTCTCTTTTTTTCAATACATCCTATTAAATCTACTCAATATCAGGAGTAAAAATATGGCCGCAACATTTTAATGAAATCTTATTTTTTATTGTTTTCCCCCACAATGGTAGGTCAATATCAAGTATTCCATACAAATCTGCATTACTCTAAGGTCTGTTGTTCAATATGCTGAGTGCCCTCTGTGAACTTATAGAAAACTTATGTAAATCAGATCAATAGGATATCCATATGTACACTGCCTACAGCTGTGCGAAGTCACCAAGCAGTTCGTTTAATCTAATAACTGATATCAATAGTTTATTTTGAAACCAAGTGAAGCAAAAAAAAAAAAAAAGAAAGAAAGCAGTGTAATTAGATTGGCACAGCTTGCCTTCCCTGTCTTCTCCTTTCTATTCACTTACAATTAATGGCATGTGTCATTATGGCAGCCAAAGGGCGAGTCATAGGGAATAAATTAATAGCATCTCAGCTTAAAGAAAATATTTCATGGTGAACGACAAATACATATTTGCGTGAAGGAGTCGCCACCAGCTTTGGCGGGCGATTCTTAATTATGGATAAAGGATGGCAGAAAAGCATAAGGTTTGTTTTGAGGTCCTTTGAGACAGTGCAAATGAAACAGCTATTTTGGCTAAAAATAATTTGAACT
Organism: Anabarilius grahami; assembly: GCA_003731715.1. Taxonomy (NCBI): domain Eukaryota; kingdom Metazoa; phylum Chordata; class Actinopteri; order Cypriniformes; family Xenocyprididae; genus Anabarilius; species Anabarilius grahami. The sequence continues at coordinate 14,356 of RJVU01053975.1, forward strand.
AGATTCTGATGTAAAAGTTTGCAAAAACAAAAACTGTGGTGAATCCTATGGAAGCTCCACTGAAAAAAAAAAAAAAAAAGTTAGTGACTTTTTGTCTCACAATTGACTTTTTTTCTCACAACTGCGAGTTTACATCTCACAAATCTGACTTCTCTCAGAATTGAGAGATATAAAGTCAGAATTGTGAGTTATACCCTCACAGTTGCGAGATAAAAACTCGCAATTCTGACTTTTTTCCCTCGCAATTCTGACTTTTTTCTCGCAATTGTGAGATATAAACTCGCAATAGTCCAATTGTGAGGAAAAAAAGACTGACTCGCAATTGTGTTATAAAGTCAGAATCGTGATAAACATTTTTTCTCAGAATTGCGACATTTAAACGCGAAATTCTGACCGTATAACACGCAATTGTGACTTTATATCACTTCATAAACTCACAATTGCGAGAAATAGTCACAATTGCGAGGTATAAACTCACAAATGCGAGATATAAACTCGCAATTCTGACATTTTTTTTTCTCAGAATTGCGAGTTTATATCTACATAAAAACCCCAAATTTTATAATTTTATAATAACATATTTTATGTGACTTTATATCACGAAACTCTGACTTTATAACTCACAATTGTGAATCAACTCGCAACAATGATTTCATATCTCGCAATTCTGACTTTATCTCTCTCAATTGCAAGTTTATATCACACAATTCTCAGGAAAAAAAGTCAGAATTGCGAGAATTTAGTTTGCAAATTTCAAATTTATGTCCACGTTCACAATTAAATTCTAATATACTACATACAATGTACACTTAATGCCACCTACTATTTTAATAATAATTTAAATGTTATGCAAAACAGTACACAACATATACTAACAATAAACTTTCCAAATATTAGTATGCCGCACTGTCACAAGACATCATTACGTTCATGTTCATTCCAGTCATTGACATCCAGTTATTCTGCAGTTTCATTCTAGTTTTGTGAAAATATTTACTCTAGACAGTACAATCAATCAATCAATCAAGATGTGAAAACTGCACTATATTAATTCCAGTTCATCAAAATGAAAATCCAGCTTGTCCCGCTGAAAAAGAGCGCTGAAGTTGAGATATTTTGGCAAGTGCTGTAGGTCACAGTAAAGAAAAACGAGTAGCAGTTTGGTAGTATATTATTCTGAACATGTCTGAAATACAAAGTCAGAGTCCTCATGACTCAACTTGCACTAGTGCCATAGGCTAACTCTCACGATTGCACTTGTAGAGTGACATGTGCAAAGAAATGGCCAGACTAACTCAGCAATTATTTACATTGTGTCCAGTCAGTCAGGCCTGAGTCACATGGTAGCCACACTCACAGACAGCAGGTGAGCCCATAAAAGCTTTCTTCCTAGAGCCAGAGGCCACTACAAGAAAATATATTGAGGAAACGTGCTAAGCATGACAAAATAAGACAACATTACATAGAGAACAGCAGAAGAGGGAGTCTCAATTTCCAAATAAAATCTCCAAAATCGCTTCCTCTCAAGCAAAACAATTATATTGGTAAATTACTCCTCAGAAGTGGACACTTTTATTATATTGAAGCAAAACCAAACCTCCAAACTGCTAAGGTGAGATCAAAAGCAAATGTGTTTACAGCAGTACGAGGCAGATTATGAAGCCATTGTCGGCTCTAATTACGTTTTGCAAAACACAGCCATTGGTATTCATAGAATTCATGTGCGAGTAAATGCCTCCTTCCATCCACTGGCACATAATTGAGAAGGCTGTATGGTAACTGCAGCAAGTGTAGTGGAGGGGGAGAATCTCTGCCAAAGTATTTGGGCGCAAGTCTCAAATCCATAATTAACCTCCCAGGTCCTTCAGAAGGCCATTATAGTGAGGGATCGTGCGAGAGAAGCTTCTCGCTTTATGGATGCAGCTGTGTCCCTACTGCACTTTAATGTGTTTATTTACTGGTTCCTCGGAGTGTCCGCTCACAAGACCCTTCTCAGGTGATGGAGCAGCCACATACACACTGGCCATTGCCAGGTCCCAGTCGCCCCTCAGCCAACAGAGGCCTTGTTATGAAGAAAAATGGAGGATGGTTGAGAGTAGAAGCTTCTGGAAGGATGGATGGCTGAATTCCAGTCCACGACCTCTTTGTGAATCTGCAAGGGCATCTGTGTTGTTTTTGGAGGTACAAGTGCATCACTCAAGCCATCAGTCACTGTTTCTAGAAGAGAGACTTGATTACAGACTTGTGAGATAACCGTTTTTGTTCCTTCAAAACACCTCAGCTGGAGCTCTTTGGGATTCTCCACAGAAATCAGTTCACGGGTAAAACAACGAGTGATTAATTACACTCACAAACCTCTGCTAAACTAGTCATGCTGTTCATCAGACATCCAATTACCTGCAGGACTGTAATTATCACCATGTTTACTGCACCTCTACAGCACATATAAACAAACACTACTGTTGCTAATTCGCTAGCATAGTTCAAATGACTGGATTGGGCGAGTTTGCCGTAACCAGCCTGTCATTTGGTTGGCTCTTCAAAACCACAGAGTAATAACTACCCTTGTTGTTTTTGTTGTCATCTTGGTTCCAGGCATTAAGCTTTTCAGCAAGGAAGTTTCCAATTGGAAAAACCTGCCTCTACCTACAGTACATTTTGCAAAAGTACATAAACTTCACTGCAGTTTCCAGCTGAAATGAACACTAGTTGCAGAAAAATACCAACAACTTTTATTCCTTTTCACACAAATCTTGCACCCCTCCTGAAAAAAACAGCATATGCTGGTATGGTAGGTTTTGAAGCTGGTATGTTGGTTTGAGCTGGTTTATGCTGGTCCTATGCTGGTCCTAAACTGGTCCAGGACCAGCATGGACCAGCATAGGACCAGCACTTGACCAGCATAAACCAGCTCAAACCAGCATTCCAGCTTCAAAACCTACCTTAACCAGCATATGCTGTTTTTTTGTAACCTTAGTTAATACTTTTTTAATGTTTGTATCACAGCAGATTCATATGTATAGCTTTTCTGAGCTAGTTGTTCGGTAGGGGTGTATCGGTACATAGAAGTCTTGGCTCGTACCTCGGTGTTGTGGTTACAGTTCGGTGCGATTTCGGTACAATAGGAAAAATGGTCACAATTTAGTTTAGGGTCCAATGGACTACTTGCACAACTTCCACGTTCTACTGTTTAGTACTCCTGTTAAATTAACATTTTTAAATGAATTCAACTGATAAACACCCTTACAAAAGCGAACCATGGTTTTACTATAGTAAAAGTGTAGTAACTATGGGTGACAACACATTATTGCGGTGGCTAGACTGTTACATTTACAATTGTACTGCAAACAAATACGAGTTAAAACTGACAAGCATCGCTAATTCCCTCCTCAGAATCTGTTAACAGATTGATAATCATTGTAAAGCCCCTAGCGCCGTTAGCATCGCACGCTAGCTGCTTTCTGACTGTAAACAAGCAGCGAAGAGCCTACAAGACATGCATAAACAAGCCAAGCTGCGTCAGCATCACATGTATGTGCCATGCTGCTCACGTGACCTCCATCGGCCAATACTGAGCCGGCGTTTGGACGTAGAACCTGGAAGAGCTGCAACGCAAACAGCGTAGCATAAGTCTTTATGTTTTGTTTTTGCACACAAAAAGTATTCTCATCGCTTAATAACATTAACATTAAATGGTTGAACCACTGTAGTTATGTTGACTTTTCTGGACATTGAATGTGGTAATTTCATTGCTTTCAATGGAGGCCCCTGCTGAAAAAAAACAGCATATGCTGGTTAAGGTAGGTTTTGGAGCTGGTATGCTGGTTTGAGCTGGTTTATGCTGGTCAAGTGCTGGTCCTAAGCTGGTCCAGGACCAGCATGGACCAGCATAGGACCAGCTCAGGACCGGCACTTGACCAGCACTTGACCAGCATATGCTGTTTTTTTCAACAGGGGGATACAAATTCTCTCAGATTTCATCAAAAATATCTTAATTTGTGTTCCAAAGATGAATGACATGAGGGTGAGTAATGCTAGGCATTTAGTCCCCTACTTGGTACAGTACAGCCTCCTGTAGTGTACTAAGAAGTATACAGAATACACTCTTGCATAGGTCATTTTTTTTTTGCAGGACGGATAAAAAACAGGTAAGGTATTTGGTCACAATCGGCTCGGGACGAATACATGTACCGTTGCACCCCTATTGCTCGGCAACTCACCTGGTACACTTTCAATGTGGAGCGCTTGAGTACAAGTCCAGTGAAACACTAGTTGCAACACTGAAACGTGCAAGAAACATAATATTTTGCAGAGATGTTTTGCAAATGACACATTTTTTTTCCAATGAGCCTGGATTGGACGTTTCAAAAGCGCTAAGAATTTAAGAAATTAAAACCGGTTCCTAAAACTAGATTTTTTTCCTGTTAGAACATTTGAATAATCCTTCCCATTCCCATGTGGTTTAATCTCAAGCAAAACTCATTAAAACAGTAAAAGAATATCACAAAAGACTTTCAAGCCAATAGGCTCACCGCTAACATGATTAAATCATTGATCCCTCCGTAAAGCTGGAGGCCTCTAGGTGCAAAATGACCTTTTAATAAAATCAGGGAAATCTGGTTACCCTGAAAACAACTGATCAAAGTTAAGGTCAGGTGACTGTGGTGGCATTTTATCCATGTCGTGGTGAAAAAGGTATTTATTTATCCTATTTTTTCTTGCAGCAAGTAGAGATTTGCTAGCAGTCTGGAGGACTAATTGTAATCCTGTACGAGACAGCGCCATCTCTGCTTTTCATTAGGCCTAGAGGAAGGATCTCCATCAAAGTCCACATCAGCTTTCAGGGCCATGATTCTGGGCTAAAGCACATTTTCATTACGGTGTTCTTAACCGTCACCGGACAAACTGGCTGCTGCCCTCAATCTGGAGATCACACACTTTTCAGAGCGGCTCTAAAGTGCACAAGGTTCAGATAGGCAATCAGCGCACATCCACAGTGCTGAACATTAAACAGTGAGGAGGATTTAATCATTTTCATCTCGAATGTAGCAATACAGCAAAAGGCTTACAGAGAAGAACAGGAAGACTTATAATTTCGTAAGCTTGTTCTAAGGCGGCGTTGATTATATTTAGTCCAAAGCAGAGACCCTCAATGCCTTACGTTTTATTAAAATCGTAAATGAAGTCCAATCCAAGGGATCGTCTCCAAAGCTCTTCCCACCTCTTCAACATTCTGCAGGTCTCAATTTTCTTCCTATATTGCCAGAAATAAATTTCTTATCTGAGAAAGCCCCTTTTTATTAATGACACTTGATGAAATATCACTTCATTTCAAATTTAATTACAGGCCATAATATTTCCTTCCCTGAACCAGCTGTTAATGTTATGCAATTTTTGAGTACAGATGAATATGCCATGCTCAGAAACATTAACATTTATTGGTTAGACCACCTGAGGAACTACTGCCAGTCAAACTCTCATCAAAATAAAGTCAACGCGATTCTAAGGTTATACACATTTGGTATAAATGAATATAAATTAAAAGGCAAAAATGCATATACATACACAAAACCGTCCATATGTTTGTGGTCAGGAAGATTTGTTATTCAGCAAGGATGCATAAAAATGATCAAAACTGACAGTTAAGACTTTTGCATTGTTACAAAAAAATCTATTTCAAATAAATGCAGTTCTTTTGAACTTTCTATTCATCAAAGAATCCTGACAAAAAAAATGTATCACAGTTTCGACAAAATTATTAAGCAGCACAACTGATTTAAAATGCAATAATGTTTCAAAGTATTACTGTTTTTACTGTATTTTTGATCAAACAATAAAACAATCTTGGGTCTGAGAGACAAAGAAGTGATGTCTAAGAATTGTTACCAATATTTACCAAAAAAAAGTATTTATCTCCCAACTGGATATGAATATAAAAAAGTAAACTCAGATGTTTTATCAGTTTTTTTTATATTTAGACACCTACGTGTATGGCACATAAAAGGCCTTGGGGCTGAGAAAACAGAGAGTGCAGGGTTTACCTTTTATGAAAAGTATGGACCATTTATATATTTTGCTCAAAGTAATACACTACTAAAAACAAACAACATACATAATCTAATTATCAAAACTCTCTTAATGAGCACAAAACAATGTTAAGTAGTAATTGCAAAGTTTTTTGTCTTCCCTTGACATCTCTAAATAATTTTCTAAAGTATAACATTGTTGGTAACACTTTAGTATAGGGAACGCATATAAACAATTAACTATGACTTTTCCCTCAATAAACTCCTAATTTACTGCTTATTAATAGTTAGTAAGTTAGTTGTTAAGTTTAGGTATTGGGTAGGATTAAGAATGTAGAATAAGGTCATGCAGAATAAGGCATTAAATGTGCTTAATAAGAACTAATAAATAGTCAATATTCTAGTAATATGCATGCTAATAAGCAACTAGTTAAAAGACCCTAAAATAAAGTGTTACCACATTGTTTATTATGAAATGCTCTTAATATGCTGATTAATAAAGCTAGCTTCCACCAGACCGCTTTCCGTATTTGACTTAAGAAAAAAGTGAAACGTCTCTTGCAGTTCAAAACACTTACGCTACATCCTACGCCTTCCGTATTCAACTTACGAAAAACTTTTTTGTAAGTTGAAAACGGAAGGCGGTCTGGCGGAAGCTAGATATTTTACTTTATAACTTGTTAAATATGGATATTTTTCTTACACAAACACATCGCTTCACTTCAGAAGACCTTTATTACCCCCCGGAGATGTGTGGAGTACGTTTATGATGGATGGATGCACTTTCACTGCCATTACAAAGCTCAGATGCATCAGGATATGTATTAATATAACTCCGATTGTGTTCATCAGAAAGAAGAAAGTCATATACACCTAGGATGGCTTGAGGGTGAGTAAATCTTGGGGTAATTTCCTTATAAAGTGAACAAATTCTTTAATGTGGCGCTTTACATCTTTAGCGCGTGAGAAAAGCAACACGCACAGAGCTGAAAGGGCTTGAATGAAGCGCGTTTGGCACTTCATAAAAATATCAGAGGATGTAGCGCCGAAATATCATTACCGTAAACGACCCTGTGCGCTTGTGCTGCTCCATTTTTTAAAAGTTTACACCTCACAATGATTATCAGTCAATTTTATTATGGTTACTTTTCTTAAATATGACATCCTTGATGAAGTATTCAGCCTTCAAATGCAACCTCTGGAGGATGAAGCCTCCAAAATGAGACGCAGCTCCTATCACCAAAGGAGTGTGTTTTTGGTTGTGAGGGAAAGCTTACCTTTTTCAGCTTCCCAAAGAACCCAGCGTTAAGGGAACAGAGGATGAAGTTTGTTTTTCTGAGGCAGCAACGGAGTTGGGCACGTATGTTTGTTTGTTCCCAGGATTTCGGCGATGAATACTTTGTAAACAAGTCCCAGTTCGGCGCTGGATTTGCAGATCGCGGGCATGCGACCGGCAGGCATGCCTCCAGGAGTTCGGCTTTTTCCGGAAAGACTCAGTTTACTGTATCTATCGTCTATAAATATGACAAAACTAAAGACTTTTCGGAGATATGAAGGATGAATTGTTACTCTATATGCACTCAAGATTAACATGAGATTGGCAGAAACTGTGTGTGATTCCCCCCCTCCCTCCCTCCCTCCCTTTAAGCACAACATTTTTAGGCAGCATTTCCACAGCAGAGCTGAACTGGAATTCATTAGTGATTCATTTTGTCATTTTGTATTATATGCAATTTCTCCATTAACTTCTAATTTCTGCCATCATGTTGACTACAGACTCAAATGCAATTAAGATCTTTGGGGGGGAGAGGGAGGTTTAGTCATAAAACTTCTGTTTTATGACTAAAAATACAAAATTAAAGTGCAAAATAAAAAACAAGCAATAATCTAAACTAGGAAGCATTCATCTCTTAACAGAGCCAGTACATTCCAATACATTAACTGTCTGTTACTGTCATTGAAATGAGTTAGGATGCACAAACAGAGGGATGCTGAGTCGGCAGTTTGCTACAAAATGCTGCTGCTGGCTACATTTTGATGATGAGAGATGAATAAAGCAAATATGATAAATTGGACAGCACATAACACTATTCTAATTAATTTTAATTAATCATTTCTGAGGCGTTATTTTAAAAATACAGGCTGGTTGATGCATTGCTGGAACAGTTTGCGAATCATCTCATTACTGAACAGAAACTGATCTGGGGTCAGTCCGATGATGGGAGCATTTCTGAATGTGTCCTGCTTGTTCAGCTCCGCAGATGGAATTTCATCTTAATTGACAGTTATCTCGCTTCATTTGTCATGCAGACAGATGCTTCAAAGCAGTGTCTACCTATGATAGTGGCTCCGAGGCAGAACGTGGGACGTCTGAGTGAGAGGTTGAAGATGTTATGAAAGATGTTCTCTGGATGGGTCAGCTAGCATGTCATGGTGCCCAGCTCAACAACCATTCCCTCCTGTGTTTTTCAGTTGCCCTCTGTATTTCTGAAACGCGACGTTTATAATCTGTCCGAGCATTGATCCACAGACTGAGCTGTCGGGTCAGGCCTTTGGTTTCAGTGCGCTACTTTTCAGCTGTCATTTACTGACAAAGCTTAGACACATCCTGTGAAGCTTTAACAGGAGAAAACCACACACCTCTGACCTTTTAAACCCCTCATCTTTCTCTATTCCTCTGAGCAGGAGCCTCTTGTCCATTCACAGGTTTTGTGAATGTACCTAGGGACCGCTCTATTGAGAGAAAGACATCTAAAAGACAGGTACGGATCTCTATCCTGTCCAGATGTTGATCGAGCCAAATGGTCCTGGATTTATTGTATGAGCTCCTCATGCATTGTGCATGTGCGATAAGAGGCGGAACACAGAGCAAGCCAACAAGCTTGCAGACGATCGCTAAGCAAAAGCTGTGCACGCTCGCGACTCTTCAGCTCTGCCCACGGCATGCCTCCAGGAGCTCGGCTTTTTTCGAAAAGAGTCGTTACAGCGTATCTATTTTTTATAAATATGATCAAACTAAAGACTTTTTGGAGAGATATGCTATACTACTCTATAGATATTCAAGATTAACATGAGATTGGCCGAAACTGTGTGTGTTATGTACCCTTTAAAAATGTACAATTTGTATCAAATGCAACCTTGGAGAGCATAAGACTTATTCTCAAAGCATAAAAAAAAAAAAGACCCCAAACTTTTGAATGGTAGTGTACATTAAAGTTTGAGATGGCTCCGATCAGATATTATAGAATATCAACTCAAGGGTAACTGAATCCTGCTCATGAGTTTAGAAGTACATAAACAACACGCACACCCAGACGCTCAGAGCCTCTCGGGAGCACGGCTTTCTGAGTGACGGCATAATGTTGTCTTTGGAGAGGTCTATGGATACTGAGAAAAAGATCACTCGTGGAATCAGTGATGTATACATTAAGGGAGGGTTGCTGAGGGAAAAGTGGGATTGGCGGAGTCCTTCCCACAGCAACAGACGACAGCCTATTGAATCGACCGCATCCTTGGCTGGGCTACCTAGACCAGGCGATGATGTCATCAGACAGGAGCTCGGCGCTCGAGTCTCCCTCATAGAATGTGGTCTGCGAGACTGCAGCACTTCCACACACTCACCTTGAGGCTGTGCCCTCCGCTCTGACATTCACGTGTCTCGTGTTATCAAAACAAAGTCAGGCACGGGCAAGTGCATCATTCATCACAACAAATATGTGGAGAAAATAATTAACAGGGTTTAATCAAAGTCACCGAGCTAAGAAAAAGCCTCATTCCAATTGGATTCCAAAGTTCACACATCTGATAGGAGGTTTTATCATTAGGTTTATCGATTAAAGACATGGAATAGAAAACAGAATCATTTTTTTTAAGACGCCTTGAGAGATGATCAGTGAGCTTATTGTTTTTTACCTACATGACCAACAATTTTTAAGGTATGAAGAAAAAAATTACTTTATTCAACAATTTCTTCTCTTCCCTGTCAGTCTCCTACGCTGTTTACGTCGTATAGACAGTGCAGCGCTTCCGGGTTCTACGTCCGAATTACG
>RJVU01053975.1:24502-38571 GCA_003731715.1 Anabarilius grahami
GAAAAGTATTCTCGTTGCTTCATAACATTAAGGTTGAACCACTGTAGTCACGTTGACTATTTTAAAGGGTTAGTTCACCCAAAAATGAAAATGTCATTTATTACTCACCATCACGTTGTTCCACACCCGTAAGACCTTCATTCATCTTCGGAACACAAATTAAGATATTTTAGTTGAAATCCGATGGCTCAGTGAGGCCTGCATTCACAGCAATGACATTTCCTCTCTTAAGATCAATAAAGCTACTAAAAACATATTTAAAACAGTTCATGCGAGTTCAGTAGTTCTACGTTAATATTATAAAGCGACGAGAATACTTTTTGTGCGCCAAAAAAAACAAAACGACTTTTCAACAATATAGTGATGGGCGATTTCAAAACACTGCTTCGGAGCTTTACGAATCGAATCAGTGACTCAGATCTCCTATCAAACGGCTAAACTGCTCAAATCACGTGACTTTGGCGCTCCAGAGTTGTTGTCAGCTCGTGTAGCGTGTAACCCACTGTTGCGGATCATTTACGTAGTGTCTTGTAGTGTAAACACCACAATGACTTCAAGACTCCACAGCAAGTCATGTAGTACAGCGATCTGCCGACGTTTAAAGTCCTGTAGTGTGAACGCGGCATTAAGGACCTGTAAATAAAGTATTAATACCTACCAACAAGACCATGCTGCAAAAACAGTATAGAAAATATCATATTACTTACATATTGGGATGTTTTTTGATGTAAAAATCTTGCCAACATTATGAGTGGACCACAAAAAACATTTTTTTTGAATGCAGTTTATGAGTTGCACTATAAATTGCACTTGTGAGATATTGCCACAATTATGAGATATAAAGTCAGAATAACCTTTTTCATGTGATGCATGGCAGAATCCAGCTTCCAAATTTTAGAGCTGAACTCACTATAGGAACTATGCAAAACAAGTTATGCTGTAAAGCCACCAACACAATCTCATGGCGATTTCTAATTATTTTACATTTTGGCGATTGGTGGAAAACACATAGAATCTCATATGTACATGTTCGTATCATTTGCATATGCCCCCTTGACGGTTATGTTTAGGGGTGGGATAGGGGTGAACGATCATGCTTTTTTTTTCTAAAAATTATATATTTGTACAATAATGTAACAGTACAAATTCAACACCAATTCACCAAAACATAAAATAGTTATGTTTCGGGTTGAAAACCAAACAGAAATTCTGGCTGAACACAATTTGCACAAAGCAATTACTGCAAGTTTCGCAGATCAGATTTGAGAACTGAGTTGTGGAGGAGCAGCAGACCGCCACAATCTGCTATACTTTACTAGAATTTGAAAAACATTGAATGTGTACTACACCACGTATGTGGATGTATGCCCGGTTATAACACTGTTCTACATCATTTGATCTTCATTTAATAAATAACTGCAGTCATGATAAATAGAAAATGTACAAAAACATCCATTTACCATCTGATTTCTGTATTTAGAAAATAACACGCATCTATAATGAGCCTAATTTACATAGAAAGGAGGCATGTTTACACTGAAAATAATGACAATGACTTCATTTAAATACAACTCAGTGCTATTTCAGAGCATTTACTGCTTAGTTAAACTAGATTGTGGGTGGTTATTGAACAAGACTCAGGGTTTTGCACTGAAATACTGTCTGCAAAAGTGGTGCAACTGTTTAGAACTCGCCCCTCTATCTTCTATTCCTTTCCTCTTTTTCATCCCATTCTTAATCCTCTTTCATTGTGTATAATGGCATTTTCCGCACAATGATGCAGCAGACGAAAGGGACACTTGAAAGCGTGACCTCATGTCTGAGATCTGATTTCATGCGCAGGACAAGGCGCTGCTTCTGTTTGGCAAACAACAAGGCATGCCAGTCAACCCACATGAGATCATTATAGCATCTCCCATGCGGATGTGCATCTGCATCAGTGTGGATTTCTATATGGTGCAAGGGACAATGTAAGAAATCAGCTTAAGGGCTGCATTTGCATGCCAGCTTACATGAGAGTTTTGGTTAACAGTGTGGCTCTCTAAGCCCTCGGTCGGCTGTGTTTTTCCAGCTGCTGCTCCTGGCATTGCTCTTCACAAAAGGACAGAATGCTTTAGAGAATGGGCAGGACTTATAAAAACAGGACTGTGCCTTTCAAGGAGGTCGCCAAACTGCTCACGGTTATTACTGAATAATGTTCTTTCCTGGAAGGTGCTCTTTAAATCAGTGCATACATTTGCTCTGGCACCTCACAACATGAAAACACTTATATTACACATTAATAAATAAATGTATATTTTATTTTCCATGTAAAGAGAAAAGAGAGACTAAACATTATATTCTACTGTGGCCTCAGAATCCATTTGAACACTTAAGCCACAATTTATAAAATTTACACATTTAACTGCTTTAGATAAAATTTAATAAGTGAATAAGTGAATAACACTGATTATCTCTTCATCACTGCACCTGTTAGTGGGTGGGATATATTTGGCAGCAAGTCACAATTTTGTCCTCAAAGTTGATGTGTTAGAAACAGGAAAAAATGGGTAAGCATAAGTATTTGAGCATCAGGTGAGCATCAGAACTGGACCACAGAGCAATGGAAGAAGGTGGCCTGGTCTGATGAATCACGTTTTCTTTTACATCACGTGGATGGCCGGGTGCGTGTGTGTTACTTATCTGGGGAACACATGGCACCAGGATGCACTATGGGAAGAAGGCAAGCCGGAGGAGGCAGTGTGATGCTTTGGGAAATGTTCTGCTGGGAAACTTTGGATCCTGCCATCCATGTGGATGTTACTTTGACACGTACCACCTACCTAAGCATTGTTGCAGACCATGTACACCCTTTCATGGAAACGGTATTCCCTGGTGGCTGTGGCCTCTTTCAGCAGGATAATGCTCCTGTCACAAAGAAAAAATGGTTCAGGAATGGTTTGAAGAGCAAAACAACGAGTTTGAGGTGTTGACTTGGCCTCCAAATTCCCTAGATCTCAATCCAATCGAGCATCTGTGGGATGTGCTGAACAAACAAGTCCTATCCATGGAGGCTCCACCTCACAACTTACAGGACTTTGAGGATCTGCTTCTAACATCTTGGTGCAGATACCACAGCACACCTTCAGGGGTCTAGTGGAGTCCATGTCTCAACAGGTCAGGGCTGTTTTGGCAGCAAAAGGGGGACCAATACAATATTAGGAAAGTGGTCATAATGTTATGCCTGGTGTATACACACGTCACTCGTGCCCGTTCGTGCCTCGTCATAGTTAATTAAATGTAAAATAACACTGCTGTATACATTAAATATAGACTAATCCTTATCAAAACTACAGTTTATTCTTTCAAGAGCAGTGAGTGATTTTATCTTTGTCTTTTTTTGTTTGATTAACAATAATAAATTCAGATTTATTAGGCTGCTGTCACTTTAAGAGCTAATGCACGGATCCAATATACTGTTACACACATGATTTTTCTCAGTGTTTACATTCACTTAAGACATAACTGACTGTGTTTATGAGGATACTTAGCAAAACGGCATTTCAACATATTTGTGTTTAGGCTAGCCTATTTGACCGTTTAGGTGCTTATTTGAAGCCTGTAGTATACTTTGCTTATGCACGTTCTGCCCCGTCTTGAAGCACACGCACAGGAGGCCGCCTAGGGAACGGTATCTCTTTTGCGGCTTTATGCACTTTTGATAACACTGTTTAATATCAAGCATGTCCCGTAGTTTAGCAACAGTTGACTCCATTTTACAACACTCACTTATTTTGCTAATATTTGTATGTCAAGTTTGGGCTTTTGGGAGGAACAAAAGCACGCCGCTGTGAAGGAAAGGAAGGTGCGCTGGACAGAATGTGGCAGCGGCACAATAATCGCTTTACCTCGATTATCTTGTTTTCATAATCATTGTAAGCCGAAATCGAAAATCAATTATGATTATTCGCACAGCCCTAATGTACTGTAGCTCTCTAACAGAGTTCATTGTAAATCATTATAGTCAGCTTGAGATCCTTTCCATCTAAACTGGTTATATATTTTAAGTCTAGTAGTGAATTTTTTACGAGCAGTAGGATAACCATTTCCATCCACACAGTCACACAAGAGCCAAAGCATAACCAAAACAATGTTCTTCTGCAAAATGCATGTAGTTTTGTTTTTTAAACACTGGAGGGCCAAAAGTTACATAGTGTACCACAGTATTATTGCTGTATCCACACCAATAGATGTCAGTATAAAATCAAGACCATTGCCACATCAGTCAGCAAGACCTTTAATCTATACCTTTAACTAATTAAATGAGCGAAAATCAAGCAACTCTTTTGAGAAAGTAAGTCGAAATAAACTAAAAATAAAAAAAATATTCATTTAATATTTCTGCTTATTTTTGACCTCGTAATTTTTAATCAACATGTCAAAACCAATTAAACGACAGACTTCTTACTGGTGATGTATGCCAGACTTCTCCAATTAGTCAGTCTGCTTAAGCCCCGCCCATGCAGGCTTGCATTCACCTGCCTCCGTTTTTGAGTGCAACTCCCACATCGCAACATCCAGTCAACAACTGATAAATAGAACCAAGCCCTGCCTTCGTTTTTTTTATAATCCGTTCCACTAGGTCACAATACAGAAGAAAAGATCTGCCAAAACTTCTGTTTCATTGCGACTTTAACGATTATTTCTGCAAGAGAGAAAAATAAACCTTGTCCTAACAGACAGATGGTAAACACATTGTCTTAAGGACTGCAGCTGCTGGTGATTTGCAGCCTTGCATTACTGTGACAGATGCTCTTATTATTGACAAACAGAGTGACTCAACAGTGTCGTCGTCACAGTCCTCTGGTTATATCTGGTGATATGTGAACAACCAGTGACAGAGATGCTTCATCTTTCAATATCACTGCACCATAAAGAGTCTCTGAGCAACTCTGTCCCAACAATGTTTACTGGTAAAGCTTTTGTCATCATTATCATGTCAGTGCTGGCTAACCAGAACAAACTGCAGATCGCCGAGTATGTCACCCATCTACTCCTGCCGCATGGAATTACATCATCCCCCCATTTATCTTTATGAGCCATAGTCACCCAATCATCTCTAGACACACTGGCCTCACAAACATAAACAGGAACCATGTAATGGCTGCACTATCACTTGAAGATTCTTATGTTGTTTGTTTTATATATAGTAAAGCATATACAGTGCAGTAGCTGCAGATAAGCCATTACAAGCCGCTTTAAAACAGCTAATATACTGACTGCACACCTTGGACTGCACATCAGTTGAATTCTTCAATGTGACTGGTAATAGAAACCATTAGTGAACTAATGAACTATATAACTTACAATTATAAATAAAACAATCTCTTTGCATCATGCCCAAGAACAGCCCTTAACAGAGATATATTTGTCTCTTTTGCACATTCGTTTGTTCGTTCAAAATAATAATAATAATCTTGTTATGCTTGTGGAAATTTGTTTGTAAATGTATCAAAGCAAAAGCATGTTAATGTTTAAAGAACTGTTTAGACAACGTTGGACATTTTGTAAATAAAATTGATCAAAAACCCTTTAATGTGCTTGCAAAAAAAAAAAAAAGTTGTTGCAAANTAATCTTGTTATGCTTGTGGAAATTTGTTTGTAAATGTATCAAAGCAAAAGCATGTTAATGTTTAAAGAACTGTTTAGACAACGTTGTTGCAAATGTTCTGCTTTGCTTTCCAAAACATGTTATTGTTTAAATACCAGTTTAGGCAATGTTGTACATTTTGCAAGTAAAGTTTCTCAAACAAAACCCTTTGATGTAAAAAAGTCAAAAATTACTTTTGTTTGCATTTTTGATACATTTATCAACCATAAACAGTTACAGATAGACACAATTAACTATATTCAATGAAAAAAAACAACAACTTTATTTTGAATAATATTTAAAATGTATAAAAAAAAAACCTAAAAAAAAAAACTATTTTTAATAATATTGCTTTCACTGCCAATGTAAAAAAAAATGTGACTTTACCATTGTAAAATCCATGTTACACACAGTCTCTTAGCTTACTGCTTTATTTAGGAACTGAGAAAAGCTTTGACTCTGACTAGCTTTTACTTAACACTAAATAAGTTAATTTAATACATTATTTGTCTTCTGTCCTGAGCTAAGGAAATCTTTTCCATATACTCTTGCACTGAGTCGCTTTAGAGTGCCTTTAGTGGGGATCCTTGAAGTGTCTGATGATTTGTTCGTGTGAATAATGGATTCGAGCTTCTTACACTGCTTGTGATGAGTGACTTACATTACAAATCTTCCCAGGCTGGGGATGCAGAGCTCACCTTTGTATGAACCCACTCATATTTGGACACTGGGGCTTTTTCTCATGTTACCTCAAAGCGGACTGCGTTACAGAAGCTGGCTACTGCGAAGCGCTCCTTATGCTGTAAGTTGAGCTGCCGAAGAGCCAGATGATGTAATGCTGAGCACTCAGCAAAGATCTCTGATGATATCAGCCTCTGCAGAGCCATCAAAATCACCCTCATCATCCTCATCACATCACTCCTCCTTTCTTGCAATACCAGCAAAAAAAAACTTCTCTGTGCAGTATGTATTGACAACATTTATTGATCAACAAAATCTAAATAGTAGCACCAAAAAAAAAAAGTGTTTTGGTAAAAATGTCAGATCGGACTGAGCGCCACAACACACTTTTAGCCAATCAGTAGTAGGGGGTGTGTCCACTCATGATGGGGGGGAGAGAGAGTGAGCAAGATGGAGATTTGAAGACTGTAGAAAGAGAGATGGCTGAGAGACATTACAAAAGAGAAAAGCTCAGAGGAATATCACTGGAAAAAAGAAGGGTTATGACGAGGCAAAAGCTTTAGGACCCGCTTTAATATTAAGCCGGGTTTCCACCGCAGGAACTTTCCCCAGGAACTAGGGACTTTGGGGTGGTACTCGGTGTGTTTCGACTGCAGGTACCAGGGTCTAAATGAAGTTCTGGGTAAAAATTTCCTCCTCAGAAAGTCCCTGCTCACGAGGTAGTACTTTTTCAAAGTTCAGGAACTTTCAGGGGTGGGACTTGGGTGCTGAACATGTTGATTGGTTGAATTCACGCAGCATTTTATTTCAACCACCATTTTTAAAAGTCTGTTGCGGTGTGTGCAGTAAGAGTTGTTTGCTATTCAAATCACCAATGGAGTTTAAAAAATATGACCGATGAACCGACGATGAGGTTCAGGCTTTATTAAGCTTATATGCAGAGGATGAAATCCAGCGGGAACTTTAAAGTCACACACAGTCCTAGGTCACTGGAAGTCACCATGCCTAATATACGGTACTTTAGACTGCAATGGAAACACAGACAGCAACAGGTCTGGAGGGAAAAAGTTCGGTGGAAGCACAGCTTTAGAAAAGATTTCCAGTGCTGGAGAGACCTAACCAGGAAAGCCTGAAAATGGATGCAGAGGTTGTGATGTTTCTGCTCCATACGTGCACTGTAAACCATAATGCTCAAAATAATTAATTGGTTTGAGAAGGACAAACTTATATTTAACAAATTAGTTCAGTCAAATGAACTTTGAGTATTTAGAACGTTTTTTTTTCTTTCAAGTTCACAGAACTGATATATTTTAAGTAAACTGAACTGTTTCATTGTTTTGAGTTTTATGAACTTATTTCTTTTAATTTAGACGAACTTAAGTTTAACTGAAACTGGGCAGAGATTTCTATTTCCCAGCATGCTTTTTTTTGCTCGTAAGGGAGCGTAAATGCTAAAATTAAGTGTTATGTTTTTTTGGGGGGGGTTTTTTTGTGCAAGATTAATGTTAAGTAGGAGATTTATCAGTGATTAATGTTTTGTTATGCTAATTTAAAAGAGTTTCTGTTAATGTGGGTTTTTGGAGAGTTAACATCATGGTGACAAGTGGTGCATGCGGCTTGGTTTGAGAGCAAGTATGTCAAATGCTTAATATTGCTGTACTCATTCAGCAGTTGCTATACCATGCTATTGTTAACATGTTAGCAAATTAGCAAGTTTGTATTTTCTGAATTAGCTTGTTATAGCTAGCTAAGTTTACACAAATAAAAATGTTTACATTGAGGTTACATGAAAATTTTAAGTTAAATTTATGAATTAGTATACTCAAACATATCAAGTTAACAACAATTAAAATCCCAGTTCTGCTTACTTAAACTTTGAATTTCTTAACTTAAAAAATTGAGTCAACTGATTTCCTTTTTTTTTTTTGAGTTTTGCCAACTTATTCAGGTTTACAGTGTGAGTAACACTGGTTTTGCAGAACCAAGATATGCTGTTGTTGCTTCGCTTCAGCTATAAAAAAAAAAAAAAAAAACAGACCTTCCATCTTGTTTGTGCATTTTGGGGGAGGAGCAATGAAGGGAGGGGTGTGTTTGTTTGGGTTGATTTCAAATATCAACAGTGTTTCTCAAAAATTGCTTACTGCACCTTTAAATCACTAATTATCTTTCATTTTAAAGGTGCTGGGGGGCCTTAGAATATTGAAAATAAGGGGCCTTGGAGTTACAAAGGATGAGAACCACCATAACAGGGCGAGCGATCTAAAGCTTCATCAGAGGAAGGTGACGTGAATATCAGCTGCAGTGCCACATGTGTTGTGGTAAAGAGACTCACGTGTGACTCATTTATCACATCATCTATGTACACTGGCATCAGTCTCTTAGAGGGGAAAGTGGTCATAACCTCAAATGAACTTGTGGATACATGTGCACCTGTTTTTAAGGGTTTGTTGGCACTTAATGAAAGGTGGCCCTTACTTCATATCCTTTCAGGGGGCCACAGCTGGGCAGTAAACTTATGCCCTTTTCACTCAGTTGTCAGTTTCAGTGAAATTTCTGAAATACGGTTTTAGATGATATATCCAATAGGAAGTGAACCATGTTTAGTGAATGTAAAACTGCCTTTCTAGTCCTCTCCCTGCCCTGTCTTTCCTTTAACGCTCGGAGGGTGCTTGGCAGGAAGACTGCAAGCAGCTACATGAGTCATGCAAACACTTCTTGTGATGTCATGAGCAGTTGAACAGCACCTGTCTCCCAAGAACAAAGTCAGAGGCGGTTCGCTCTTGCTGCCTTATGGGCACGATTTCATCAGCTACATGTTAGGTCACAGAGGAGTCATTTCCAAAAACAGCTTTGGCAGGAGGAGACGCAGTTCCAGCATTGTAACTGTGAAGTAGCATAGTTTAAACAGGGTCAATTATACATATCCCTGTTCGAGTTCCCGTCATAAAGTGACTTTATATGCAGCAAATACCAAGTTCAAAGTGAACACCTTGTAGTAATTAAGGAACATTTGGGGTGAATAATATCATAGCACAGTCGATTTTAAAATTGCAATGACAAAAGAACAAAAAATTGCATTAATCATTTTGTATACGTCATTTATAAACACTAAAATATATGATTTATTTAATTTGACTTTAAGATTGCAGATTAAAACATTTTGATTTACAAGATTAAGATTTAATTAAGATCACAGATTACAATATTTCCAAGGTAACTAGATTTGTACATTCTAAAGAAAATATGATGGTGTTTGCCTGTGCAAAACTCACCACCATAATGCTAGGGTGTTATGGGTGATTGCAGGTTGTTGCTATGTGGTTGCTAGGGTGTTGGGGCAGTTCAAGCAGAATGCAGTTTTCCTGTCCACTGCACTACTTTCCCATTATTTTTCAATTTAAACGGGCTAGACGGATGTGTTTGACCATTGCACTCATGCCTCGCGTCTTTGCGTCTCGATGACACAGCATTTTAAAAACGCGTCTCTAGACCTTGCATTTTTTTTTCCTACTGACTAGAACTGACTAGGGCTGGGTATCAATACAGATGTCCCAATTCGATTTGATTCCAATTCAAAATATCTCGTTTTGATTCTTGATTCAATTAATTGAATTCAGTGATTCAATTTTCAATGGCCCCACCATGAAAAAATTTGAATAAATGAATAAAATGTTTATTGTTTTTGTTGTTTTTAACCCATGTATCCTTGTATTATAATAAATAAGGCACCAACATTTTAGATACCAGTGAAATTTAACAATTCTCGATTCCAATTTCGTTACCACAGCTAAAACTACTAACTAATATAAATTTCGAAGATTATTAGACAAATAAACAGTCATTAATTAAAAAAAGAACAAATAATTAAACTACAAGCAATAGCACAAATAAACAAATACAATAGAACAAAGATACAAATGAAATAAACAGTGCTTTTAAAGTTTTTCAGTAGTTTTCAGGTGCAGAAATTGAATAAAGTAATCAAATGTTAAATAACACCACATATAATCTTCACTGTACAAATAAAATAAAGGTTAATCCTTATTAAAAAGTTATTTAGTGAAGAGCAGTGAGTGATTTCTTTGTCATTTGTAGATTGATTAACATAAAAAACACAAACAACAGCAGGAATATTAGGCTGCTGTCACTTTAAGAGCTGCACGGATCCAATATACACATGCGTTGTCTTTCTCTACTTTTTACGTTCACTTAAGCCATAACCTACTATGTTTTCTAAGATACTCACCAATGCATTTTGATATACATGTGTGTGAATTTGTCCATTTAAGCGCAAGGAGACGTGAAAGATCGGGACAGTGACAGTTCCTTTTTTGGAACGTCTGAAAGGCGCATCTGCATCCGCCATGTTAAGCAGTGAATGAATGACAGGGTCCCCGCTGTCATGCAAGGAAAAAAAGAGGATGACATCTAGTGGAGAAGACTATTAATAAGATAAACGTCAATCAGATATTATGTTACGGAAATAAATACGGAAAAAAATCGATTTGTGGCTTTTGAGAACTGTTGACCTGCGTCTCGCATTTTTAACAGCAGAAACGTGTTCTGTGTGAACCGGCCGTTATATGTGGGTGCTAGTTTTTTTTTTTTTTACTTAGACCAGTAAGCAACAAACAAACAATCAAAACAGATAGGGCTCTGTTCTCATTAAATGTGGCTCTTTGAGAGTATTTTATAGTCATCAAAGCAAAAAATCTCATAGCCTACCTGAGAAAAATAGCACACCTTTCCTCAACAGTTCACATAATTTGAGGTATCATTCCTGTCTGTATTGTGTAAAATAGTGTAATACATGGGAATTGTTCAAATTTCTAAGTATGAGTGATACTAACGGCCAATCCAAGCAAGCAGCACTAATTAGCATGAATGAGCCATTTCATGAAATGCATTTCTGTTTCCATCAGTCTTTAGGTTTAAGTTCCTATTGGGTAAAGCCACAGACTGAGAGAGCAGTGTATCTCTGCAGAGCGTTTTGGTGATATTAAATCAAGAGTCATTTCAATATAATAGCTGCACTCTGTAATACCCACAGCAGTGGAATAACTCTGATTTAATCTGGCCTCCAATCAATATTATCTGTCGGCAAAGATTGATGATCATAAGGTAGGACTATTAACTGAGGGGAAAGTGTCCAAAACTGGATCCCACTGGCTGTTACATACTCAAAGTAATAATGTGAAAAGGAATCATTTGTCAGCCAATTCTCAAATAGGTTGAAACAGCGGGACTGCATTTTGGAAATGAATATGCGAATGAATTTTGCATTGATTTCTATTGTAAGGGAAAATGAGAAACAAGCTTGAGGTGTGCGAAACGGGCAGATGGCCCTTCATCGACGTTTTATTTGAAAACCCAGAAAGTCTCGCTCAAGCTGAAAGAGGCGTCTTGTGTATCTACATCCCCTAGTGAGTAAAGGTCACCGTGTTGAACCTTTCAGACTTTTAGTGCAGATCATTTCAAATTGTCCTCCATCACGTTATTACAGATCTTAATTGACTGTCAATATGCTGTTGCTGAGTCGACAAAAATATTATTTTAATATAATCCGTGCAATACACCTGACTGCTTTCTAATATCTCTCTTGTATATTAAAATAAGGTCTGTCAATTGATTAAAAAAATTTAATCAAATTAATTACGATACAATGAGTAAATTGCATATATAGTAAAAACAAATTGTGATTAAAAGGTCATATATATATATATATGACGTGACAGGTCATTTTTTTTTTCCAAAGGCCTTAATAATAATAAAAAACAAAGATATAAAATCCAAAGTATGTAAGGCAGTACAACTAGATCTCTTTTATTGAATCCAAAAGGTTTTAATTATATTTTGCTACATATAAAGGTATTTTAAAGTTTTTGAAGTGTCAAAAGGTCATTTCGGTTTAACCGTCCAAAGGCCAATACAGCCATTTCATTTGTGATTAAAATATCTTAAAATGTAATAAATGTATATATTTTTTTATTCTGGCATGATTATAAGAGCAGAGTGCCAAATGGTATTAAAATTATCTGTAGAAGTCATTGCTTTATGAGAAAGAATGTCCGGAAAAATTAATTTCATTGATGTCATTTGGAGTAATTAATATAAAGGGACCATTTTGGATCAAGTCATGCGGTCAATATCATGTGACAGGATGTGACATCATTCAGACACCTGCAAAGAACCACATGGTCGTGAAGCAAAGTATCTAACTCTCTTTTAACTATTTAAAAAATAGTTTTCACTATTTTTCTCTGTATTCACTTGCTCATACGCATGTACTGAAACATCAGGCCATTGTGTACAACCGCTATAAAACATGGAAAATGTTAAATATTTTAAAAACTTGTACTAAATATAAAATGTTTAATTGTCCTTTTGCTAGCTAGCTAGATATCATGTTAGCATTGTTTAAAAATATAGTCATTCGGTATAACCAAAAGTGTCATTCGGTAAAACCTGACTTTATTGGTGACAAATTTTTTCAATCTTGTAAAAAATGACAAAAGCAGTGTTAAAAACCACATAATATCATTGTTAACACTTAATAAAACTTCAAAATTATTTATATCTCCATTACGTTTTTTTACACTTTTAAAAACCTTATTCATCAATGACCCATACATACACACACACACACACGTGTACATATAAATCAATATGTTTTAGAATTTTATTAAATAGTTGTTTTTTTTTTACAATTTTATTTATTTTATTTTATTTCACAAGCTGTGACATACAGTATTTCCATATTATTGACCAAAATTCCATCACTGTCGCATAGTTCACCACATAATTTTTTTAAAATAATTAACTGTACTAAAATAACGTTAATTTGACAGCCCCAATTCAATCGTTTAAAAAAAAGGGGGGAAAAAGACAAAAAAACAAACAGTAACAGTAACCGACAGTCTGTTCCCAAAGAGACTGCTTAAGAAGGTTAATACAACATTAATGTGTTGTGACAATATTTGAGAAAAGCTGGGTGTGGCTCCTAAGTTTCCATAGGGAGAAAAAACTACTTTAATACAGACCCATATGCTCTGACATAGATTCACTTAAAAACACACTGACTTAAACTCCCCAAAATTGGATTTCTGACTTTAAATAATCCTAATGAGCATGAAAAAGACTCAATGTGTCATATTTAGTTGGAAAGTTCAGTGCATTTTGGTACAAAATCAGCGTACTGACTGACATCATCTGCGCTGCATGGGCTGAATCCAAGTTCCCCATGCGCACCACTGACTGAACTTCACCACACAGCAGCAAGTGTGCCACACATGTTGACTGCTATGTGTGACGTTCTCACCCTCACACCCACAGCGGTCCAATGCAAAATGACATTTGCTGCCGTGAAGGTACGTGATGGTCGAGGATGACAGGCCTCTGGCCTCTTTCTGAGCTCACAGACATGCTGTGAAAATGATGATCGATGGCATGTTGAAAGGGCTCCAAGTGCAGTAAAAACTTGCCCAAAGAGCACCACCTGCTGACAGCTTATGTGATTCATTCTCTATCCTGACATCCTATGGAGCACATGTATGCGTGTATAAAAGAGAGGAAACAGATAAATATATGTCTGTGTGCACATTTGTCTTGACTTACTCCATGGGGATCTCGTGTAAACATTTGGACTATTTTTACACAGAGGCATGCATTCTTCTGTAGGCATGTAGTGAAAGCAAAATATGTAAACGCACAAGTTATACATTATACTGTATGTATGATGAAGAAGAGTCTAGTCAGTCAT
>RJVU01053975.1:50399-96127 GCA_003731715.1 Anabarilius grahami
CGTGGCCGCATTAGCGGATAATGAGCTGAATCACGGACTTCTGACATGGCTCTCTTTTCATACAGATTACATAAACACAGAATGTTTGTTTTCGATTTGACTTACACGATTTAAAACCTGACATCTCAACGTTTCTTTTGACATAAGTGTAATTTTTTTGTCATTAGAATTCACTGTTACAGTTCATTTTCTGAGAACTATCAGATTGGAGTTCGTTTAGGGGGAGACGAGAGATCACGCATCATGTTAGTTTTCTTTATTTTACAAAAAGCACAACATTTTGTTTTTACTCTGAGTGTACACAAATGAAAGAAGATATTCCACAGATTAAAATGGTGTATAACTCTTAATTGTATGTGCAACATTGACGGAGTTTCGAGCTCATATAATATAATTTATTTATTGACATGATCGAAGAAACATGTACCATGTCTTGGATGCATGTAAATTTATTTTATTAATGTATTTTTTTATTTTTTATTTAATTGCTCGAACTAAATAAATAAAGAAAGAAAGAACATTGACGGAGTATTTTGAGTCTCTTTCACACTGGTAAGAAAAAAACCGCGGTGGTATCGCCGGCGTGACCGTCAGACCTCAGAGTGTTAAAATGCTCCCTCTATAGGCAGCTCACGAGGTTTTTGAGCAGGCTTATGCAACAGCACAATCAATTTCTTGAATATTTAACATACCGTATATACAAACTGACAGCCCTTCAGAGCCAAACATGCTTGCAAAACTAATACTTTGGTTGCATCATGTGCAAGTTATTCATAAGTCTACAGATCATGGTTGCACAGATATGTAGGCCACATTTACATCAACCATGAGGGTTTCATTATGATTTTTACAGTCAAACAGTAAACAAAGACCAAGAAGTTCAGTGTATAATTTGCAAAGTGATGTCAACTGACAGTCACATGGACTCTGTTCCAAAACCTATAGCAAACTGCATATGTACAGAAGACAGCATTTTAATGTAGGCAGTCAAATTGAGACGACTTCTTTTATGAAATCTACAAATGTCATCAAAAGTAGTCTATTCTTAAATGAGAAGGCAATATCAGAATGCATTGCAATGGAAGAAACAAGAGAAATGTAGAAAGTATTTCAGTTCAGTGTAAAGACTATCCAATGTTATTTTTTAATATTTATCTGAGTATATGTTGACAGCTTAGCAACATGCCAAACTACTGAAATCAACTCTACATAGGCAAAGTTTGTGAACACCCAAATGTGCCTTTTGAACATTTTATTTCAAATTATACTTCATTCGCTTCAACCCTTCTGGGAAGGATTTTCACTAGATCTTGGATTTGCTCCAATTCATATATAAGAGCATCAGAGGTCAGGTGATGTTGGGTGTTGGGGTCTGGCTCACACTCTGTTCCAAATCATCCCAAAAGTGTTCAATGGGATTCTGCTTTGGCTTTTGTGCAGGCCAGTCAAGTTGTTCCACATTAGACTCAGTAAATCATTTCTTAATGGACCCTGCTTTGTGCACAGGGAGACCCTGTCATGCTAAAATAGAAAAGGCTCTGCAAAATGTTGGAACAACGTTGAAAGCATACAGTTCTCTAGAAAGTCGTTGTATAATTGTCTTCACTGGAAATACAGGAATAGCAAAACTGTTAATTGGGGGCTGTTCACATGCTTCTGACTATGTAGTGAGCTCATTGATTTAGAGCAAAGCAGTGTAGTGAAATAGTGTGAAAATAAAGAGACTTTAGCGATATATCATGTCCAAATTCTACAAGAAAACTGATTTATTCGCACGTAAAATATTAAAGGATTAGTTCACTTTTGAATTAAAATTTCCTGATAATTTACTCACCCCCAAGTCATCCAAGATGTTTTATGTTTTTCTTTCTTCAGTCGGAAAAAAATTTATTTTTGAGGAAAACATTCCAGGATTTTTCTCCATATAGTGGACCTCAACAGTTACCAACAGGTTGAAGGTCCAAATTGCAGTTTCAATGCAGCTTCAAAGGGCTCTACGTGATCCCAGCCGAGGAATAATGGCCTCATCTAGCAAAACGATCAGTCATTTTCTAAAATATATATATTTTATATATACTTTTTAACCACAAATGCTCGTCTTGCTCTGCGATGCTCCACGCATTATGTAATCACGTTGGAAAGGTCACGTGTGGCGTAGGCAGGAGTACCGATCCAGTGTCTACAAAGCAAACGAGCAAAGACTAACACCGTGTCCTAACGATTAAATGTATCTTTTCCATGTTCCTAACCAGCCGCGACAGCGACGATTCTATTTTAGAAACGGTTTCTATTTCTCCTCGACGTCGCGGCTGGAACAGCAACACAAAGTATGGCAATGATCATATCAAGTACTGTTCATGTGCTTTATTTAATGTTGAAAGCATCTAATGTGAGTTTGAATATCATTCTGTGTTCCCAGCTTTTTAGCTGTAATGTAAACAACACTGGCTAATTCACCTCAGATCTTGAAAATAAATAAATGGGCACAAGAACAGCAGCTACGCTAATTATTCGTCATTTGCTTTTCAGCTTCAGTTTGGATCCAGCATCTTAAGAAGACCTCAGATGACCAACACCTTTGACGAGACGGCGCCAACTCCTGCGAGGACTTCAGAAGACACAATCATCAGGATCAACATGCACATTCACAAATGTATATATATCCTAATTATTGTTAATATGTAATTCGTTTTTCCAGGAGCTCATTGCTTCTACCTTCAGTTAAACTGTGATTGTAAATTAATTGCCTAAATTATTACATTATTTGCTAACTGCATTCTTTAAATTGTAATGTTGACATTCTCTGTAAAGCTGCTTTGAAACGATATGTATCGTGAAAAGCGCTATACAAATAAATGTGAATTGAATTGAAAAGAACGTTCAAACTGTCAACTCAATGCGCACAAACAAGCATATTCTATGACATAGATTGGTTTAGTCACTCCGTATGTACTTTAAATAATGTTTAAATGGTGTAATATTTATGAATTTTACTACATACTTGCCCATTTCATTGTGTCTGTTGTGCTTTTGCCGAGAGAGCCCGCCCACACTCTTCTGATTGGCTGTGGTTTTTGATCGATTTTATCGCTTCTCATTGTTGCGACACGTCTAGTGTGGACTGTTAAATTGCTCTTCGCTGGAATCTATTCGCATCACGTCTGGTTAGGACACGATGTAAGTCAAACGTTCTTTACAAAAAAGGTAAAACAACGATGTTGGATGATTTTGAAGTTGGAGGAGAAAATGAGATGTAGTTTTTGGCCCTACCGCAGTACTTCCGCCTACGTCACGCATGACCTTTCCAACATGATAACGTAATGCGTGGCACATCACAGAGCTAGTGCAAGACAAGCATTTGTTGTTAAAAAGTATATACATTTTTATTTTTTTTTAGAAAAATATTTTTTTGCTGGATAAGACCCTTATTCCTCGTATGGGATCGTGTAGAATGTTTTCCTCAAAAACCTTAATTTCTTTTCGACTGAATAAAGAAATAAAGACAAACATTTTGGATGACTTGGGGGTGAGTAAATTATCAGGAAATTTTAATTCTGAAGTAAAATAATCCTTTAAGTATTCATTTTGTTCCAACCTATAAAGACTTCACTTTTTAATGGATTTCTTTAAACCACTTTATATCTTTAACCTATCTTTAAACTGCGTTTTTCTTATCTCATAACACTTCACTATATGAGGCCAGAGGCAAGTAAACAGAGTATACAGCCTGAAGTATCTATTGCTTCACTGAAAAGTAGCAAAAAAAGTGATGAAATCACTACTTTCCCTGTCAAATTCAACCAAAGTAAATCCTGACGCAGTTACAAAGCATTCCATATTTATTTAAACTCTAAAGTGTGAACATCACTGCTGAAGTCAGAGTCTCTCAGGATGATATTTTACTGGAGTTTTGGGTTTCTGAAAATGTTGCACTTCCACTGCCTGTAGCAGGCAGGTTCTGCTGTCCACATTAAACCATTGTTTATTTCCCATCGGGCCTCTGGACTTTCCTTTGGAATATATAAAAAATTGATCAAACACATATCTCTCCACATCAAATTCTGACGTTGCAATTCTGAACATCTCTCCCATAGAAAAGTTTCTCTTCCTTCATATAACAACACATCAATATTCATTTTGGGTCACTTGCTTATAAAAACAGTCCAATGTCATGATGCAACCAAATTTGAGAGGGATACTTGGGAAAACAACAAAACACCAATTGGCAGTCAGAACAGTCAGTAAACATATTGTATGATTTATGTGAGCTGACAAAGGGATATTTGTTACCATACAAACAAAAGTGAACAAGCTTGACTATTGATATCAGATGTTTTTCAGACACCACCTAGTTTAGAAAATAAATAAGGCTGAATTATCAAGCCCTATCCATTATAAAATAACCTTTAAAGGACTTCAGCCTCATATAATATACTCTTTGTTGGGGGGGAGTGCAGAGTTGCTGATGCACAGAAAACAGGAAGGTAAGGGAGGGAGAGAGAGAGGGACAGATCCGTCACCTCATTATTTTTCAGACTGGAATAGGAAGGTTATAAGACAATAGTTTTACTATTCACCACACTGACAGGGAGGGGCAACCGAAACAAGTCAGAAGCGCAACTCCTGCTTAAAGTGAGGTTTAGGTTGATCTGTACGGCGGCTCCTGAGGGGGGGGGAAGGTGGATGGGAGAGAAGGAGAAGCCGAGCCGCCAACAGAATGTTGTGAGTGGAGGAGCCCCACTGAGCTCAGAGACAGCAGCTGTCAATCAAATGCTCATTAGACTCAGAGAAGGCGGCACAGGGGCACTCACATAACAAATAAGAGCAAGACAGGCCACTGCCAGAGCCAGCCTGAGTGATGTGTGTGTGAATCAACATGACACGCATTCACAATCTCAAGCACAGTTCATTTCACTCCCAGTCGCAGACCACCAAAATTCATTCGATTTTTTTTTGCCCCCTGCATTTAATTTGAAATAGAGATGAATAGTTAATGAGAAAACCAGCTCTCTCAGTAGTGTTTTGATGTCAGGCCTGAAAAACATGTTCTGATACTGATAACGATGCATTTACACTAATACACCTAAGAGTCAATGTGAAATCCAACCTAACAAAATGTAATTACTTAATCTACCTCTAAAATGACTTTCCTTTCCAGCTGATGTCATCAGGAACTCTTATTTTTTTAACCCCTCCCCCCAAACCACCTGTAATATACATTTACATTTACGCATTTGGCAGACGCTTTTATCCAAAGCGACTTACATTGCATTATACTATACATTTGTATCCGAGTATGTGAGTATATGCAGACCACTATTCATTATCCTATCAATTCCCGATGAATAAAATCAAGTCCCACCCTACAATTCTTCTCATTTCACTCTGTAATATACAGTATCACATTGGGGAAATAAAATGTGTTAATGCGGTTTCATGTTGGCGTGAAGTGCTTTTTAGCATCTAGCCAATCATGTAACACTATAGCATACAGAAGAACATTTGAATATAAATAAATGTGAAAACAAACCTATATATTTGTTTTCAACTGATCTCTGGCTAATTTGGTTCTTCAAACGAATTTGCGGATTTTATTAAAATGTCTGGATTAAAGGGATAGTTCAGCCAAAAATGAAAATTCTGTCATCACTTACTCAACGTCATGTTGTTCCAAACCTGTATGGGTTTCTTTCTCATACAGGTTTTGAATACAAAAGAAGATATTTTGAAGAATGTTGACGCTAGCCATTGACTTCCACAGTATTTTTTTTTCCTACTATGGAAATCAAGTTATAAAATCCAATTTCTGAGGCTTTTTTTTCTCAGAATTGCAAGTTTCTCACAATTCTAACTTGATAACTCGCAATTGCTGGTTATAAAGTCAGAATTGCAAGATATAAAATCACAATTCTGAGGAAAAAAGTCAGAATTGCGAGATATAAACTCGCAATTGCAAGTTATAAAGTCAGAATTGTGATATAAAATCGCAATTGCGTGTTATAAAGTCAAAATTGCGAAAAATATAAACTCACAATTCAGAAAAATATGTCATAATTCTGACTTTATAACTTGCAGTTGTGGGTTTAAAATCACGCAAAAAAAGTCAGAATTGTAAGATAAAAAATTGCAATTACTTTTTTTTTTATTACTATTCAGTGGCAGAAACAAGCTTCCATAGTTACGTGACAGCATTGTTTAATAAGCTTTGATAAATTTAATAAGTTTCTTAAGGATCAAGAACATTTTTCTAATGGCACAAGCAGACAGCATCTCCTGCGCTGCATCAAGTCACTTCCATAATAGTTTAAATTAATTAATTAATTAATTATTAGGTAATTATTCCCTCACAAATAATTATCTCAATGAGTAAAGCTGGCTGTGTCTATATTATAACAGACTACACATTATTATTTTCTAATTAATTTTTAAATTATTATTGAGTTTACCGACCTGTTGCTATGACAGCAACTCTGGGATGAGCTTCAAAGAACCTAACAATCCTGGACGATGTCAAATCGCACAGTAAAATCCAGATAACTGAATAATCCACGTACGAAGACCGCAGGTCCACATGAATACTTAGCTGGCACACTATGCAAGCCATTAAAACAACGCAGCAGCATCTCGCTCATGCTGTTTGGCTTTAATCAGGGGCAATTCATGCATGGAAAAATGTATTCCCACCTGTCTGTGAAGAGTAATGTGCATTTAAGCAGGGTCCTGCTCAGCCATCGCTCGGAACACACTAACCGGTGGCCAATCGTTTGCCACTTAACCTGCCCACTTGTTGTTTGTTTTCATTAAGAGGTAACTGTTTATCATACATAATTCATTGCTTAATGAAAGGGGTTTCATTAATTCATCATGGCTGGATATGTATTATTCAATTATGATTTATGCATCTTTAAGAGGGATATATAAATACATACAGGCTTGGAAAGGCAAAAGGTATTTCGTTGCACATGACTGGTTTCTTAATCACAGCGATGATGAGTGGCTAACCGTTGGAATCTGAGGCGTAAACAAATGCGAATGCTAATCTCAAGGCAGCGCTCTCACACGCGGAGGCCTCTCGCTTTCATTTAATTATTCACCTCTGCGTTTATGTGTTCATTAATTTAAGGCCAATTCTGAA
The DNA here is from genome assembly GCA_003731715.1 of Anabarilius grahami. NCBI lineage: Eukaryota > Metazoa > Chordata > Actinopteri > Cypriniformes > Xenocyprididae > Anabarilius > Anabarilius grahami. The sequence continues at coordinate 57,535 of RJVU01053975.1, forward strand.
TGCCTGCTTAATGCCATCTTACGAGTGCAAGCCACAATTATGAAACGTGTAATTGAAAACTGTTGTTTTCACATGTAATTATCTCACGACACGCAACTCTTTGTAGTTATGAGAATTACATTTTATGTTTCACTTGTTAGGTTGCATTAAATGCATAGTTGGATTAGTAGTAGAAGGGTTCATTACAGTGTATGGTGTGGAATCCCATATCTTAATTACGAATACCAGGTTTTTAATACTTGATTAGATAAGCAACTCTAAAAAAATGCTGGGTTAAAAACAAACCAAGTTGGTTTAAATATGGACAAACCCAGCAACTGGGTCAAATGTTTAGCTATACTGGGTAGTTTTATTTAACCCAACTATTGATTAAAAACTACTATGTCTGGCTTAAAATGAACCCAAAATAGGTTGGAAATTAAAAATCAGACAATTACTAGAGGCAACAGTAATATTCAAAAGGTGAACATTTATTAATAAGTAATTTAGTAAATGTTTATTGTTTAATTATTATTTATTTAACTTATTAATAAATGTTCATTTATTAAAACATATTAATACATGTTCATTTCCAACCTATTTTGGGTTAATTTAAGTGAGCAATACAGTAATTTTTAATTAACAGTTGAGTTAAAACAGCCCAGCACGTTGGGCAAACATTTAACCCAACCGCTCGGTCAAAACAACCCAATCATTGGGCTTGTTCATATTTAACCCAACTTGGGTTATTTAGAGTGTAGCTATAAATTTTAATAAATGCAATTTCCGTAATTTCTGTTAACATGGTGACACCATTTAAATACTTTTTGCTTGTTTTTATTACAATAATTTGGTAAATATTTTGTGATGATGATAACAAAACATTCACTCTAAAAAATGCTTGGTTAAAAACAAACCAAGTTGGGTTGAAAATTGGCAAACCCAGCAATTGGGTTGTTTTAACTCAGCGGTTGGGTTAAATGTTTGCCCAACGTGCTAGGCAGTTTTATCTAACCCAACTATTGTTTAAAGGGGACCTACAGTATAATGCCCCTTTTACAAGATCTACAAGATTAGTCTCTGGTGTCTACAGAATGTTCCTGAAGTTTCAGCTCAAAATACCCCACAGATCATTTATTATAGCTTGTCAAATTTGCCCCATATTTGGGTGTGAGCAGAAACACACATTTTTGTGTGTGTCTCTTTAAATGCAAATGAGCTGCTGCTCCCAGCCCCCTTTCCAGAAGAGGGCGGAGCTTTAACAGCTCACGCTTCTGTTGCTCAACAACAACAAAGCTGGAGAATCTCAAGCAGCCAAAATGAGGATTGTCAGTAACGGTGTTCAGACTTACATTGTTCAAACCGGAGTCGACACTGATGGAGAGACTCAGGAAGAAGTTACAACTTTTAGAATGAAACTGGACGTTTCTGAATGGTTAGTGGATACATTTATGTAGTTGCTGTGGAGTTGATTCAATTCATTGATAGCATGTGCCGTCATGTTAATCTTTTTTTTTGCAAATCCAGCGTTGAATTGACCCTCGTTTGTGAAGCAGTCCGGCGTAAAATGACAGCATGTTAACAACACTCTACTACAACAACTCTTCCTCTTCTCAAAAACAGCCCCAACATGGCCACACCCCCTTTGTTGCATGTTCCTTTGGGCAGGGTTTATGTAAATTTTAGGGTTAGTGATGTCACTAACCCGGGAAAAAGCTTGTTGTAGTCCCAACCAGCCGTTTGTTGTAGTCCTTAAAAAGCAATTTTTGAAAAATAAATGATCTCCCTTTGCATTGAACTTTGAGCGTCGTAACTTTGCAGATGTTGTTTACGCTCAAACAGCAACATTACACACCAACTAAAGTTAAAAAAGTGAAATCATAACCAACCACCCCTTTAATAAAGTAAATAGGATCAATAAATGAAGTCAGGAGATGATAAGGACATCCCACTTATAAGGATAAAAATGATGAAGCCTCTATATCTGTTACTCCACATGGCTACTGTTTGTTCTTCCTGTGGGAAGTGAAGGGGAAAAGCAGAAAAATCACATGGTCTTGGAAATCTATTGCATTATTGAAAGAAGAACTTAAACAGAAATCTATGCTCTCTGCTGTGTTATTGTCTTGACAGTTGTGACAAATTACAGTGCTCTGGAGAGACAATGAGAATTTCTCTTAAAGTTGGAGTACATTAGAGAGACTCATAAACCACAATATATTTTCCTCCCTCTTTGTGGCTCTGAGGAATTCGTCAGGGAAGAAGAGAGAAGTTGAGGAGGAAGATGACTGTGGCTGCAAATGAGAGCTGAAATCATGTCTTTTTGAGCCGGTGATGTGTCACAAACGGTGATGTGGAGCAGAGGAATCTTTTCATCTCAAGTTCTTTATGTACCCAAACATGGGGCCTGCATCAAAGAGAGATCTCATAAATGTTGAAATGTGCTCTCTCAAATCTGTGGAAACACATCCATTAAGAGTGACCTTTGTAAAAATCCGGCTTCGCCAAGTGCCAGACTTTTATCATCCTTATAAAACTCAGTGATGGTCCGCAGACCATCGCCAAATCCTAGCCTCAGTGAAATAATTGAGTCAAGCCTTTTATCGCACCCTTTTGTGAAACACAGAAAAAGTGAGATGACTTAGTTTGGAAATGAAACATTTTGTCCATCAAAAATAAAGCTAAAGCTGTACATGACTTACATTTGTGATTCAAACTTTCCTTCTGGCTGGTGAGTGTGTCTTTGAGACTTTGCCAAGTCTCACTGCAAGACCTAATAGGATGTTTTTTTATGAGCCTGACCTCCACTTGTTAGAATATATCTAGGCTTTCTGTATTTCACACATTTTGTGCCTTCTATTCATGATATGGTATAAAAACCTACAATTTGAATTGGACATTAAGTGGCAACCCACCATATTAACTGTTTCCCAGCCACTGACGGAAATTCCCATCATTTGTGAGAAAATTCTTTCCCGCCATTGACAGAATTTTCCGGCTTTCCGTGTTTTCACTGTTATACGCTAGGGGGCGCTATGACATCTTCCAAAAGAGTACTGAATCTCCTGATCAAAGCACATGTGAAGAAGGTGCAGAAACGAGCGATATATGTAATCATATGCATATGTAAAATAACGCTATCATCAACATTAAACAGCATATAAATCAAAACTGCCTAATGTTACTGAATGAAACGTCGACACAAGACTAGCTACAAGACTGTTTAAGCATTAGGGGTGTTGATAGACTCAATCTATTCCATCTGTGTTTTGATCATTGTTCTGAANTTTCCATCATTTGTGAGAAAATTCTTTCCCGCCATTGACAGAATTTTCCGGCTTTCCGTGTTTTCACTGTTATACGCTAGGGGGCGCTATGACACATCTTCCAAAAGAGTACTGAATCTCCTGATCAAAGCACATGTGAAGAAGGTGCAGAAACGAGCGATATATGTAATCATATGCATATGTAAAATAACGCTATCATCAACATTAAACAGCATATAAATCAAAACTGCCTAATGTTACTGAATGAAACGTCGACACAAGACTAGCTACAAGACTGTTTAAGCATTAGGGGTGTTGATAGACTCAATCTATTCCATCTGTGTTTTGATCATTGTTCTGAATCTGATCCAAATGTAGTTTTTGACAAAAACACGATTTTTCTCCGCTTTTTGCTCAAAATGTTGCTTTTTGTATGAAACTTACCCACATTTAAGTGTTGATAAAAAAAAGAATGCATGAAGCTAGAATAAAACGTATCAAGAACTATATAGATCCAACAATACAACATTTTTTTTAATTATATGAATGGGCTGAACAGGAAGTCGGTTTATAAATGCAAACTTTTTTTACCAGCTTAAAAGTGTGGTCACTTTTACCATTCTTCTTTGAATTTTCATGGGTAAATCAGTTATTTCAATACCAATCCACATGTTTAGGGTGAAAAATTTTACCACAAAGATTTCACAACAGGTTAAAGCTGGTCACACAAATTTGCCATGTTGACCAACAGAAAGACGCTTGGTTTGAAAGTGACTTCTTTGTGAGCTATGCTTCATGCAAAAAAACCCGCGAAATTTGGCAAAAAATTGCTAAACGTGACCACATATGGAACACATGGAACAAACACTGATAATCTGAGTTAACCATCCTTGAGTGACATTTTGACATTGTAAGTAGACCCACCTACAGTGAGATCTCATTGGTCCAAAATCCCTCAGCACAAAAATGTATATCATATAGGGGAGTGACGAGACAAATAAATGACAAGAAAAATAGTCTGCAACTACATTTGAAATGTTTATTCAAAGTGCAAATAGAGACAAAATTTTTCTTCAAGCATGATACAGAGCTGAGAGATGGTTACAACTACACAGCCCAGCCTAAGATAGCTTTCATATTTGGAGATATTTGCATGCATCAGGGAGACAGTACTTGAAAACGCATTTGAATGCGCGCTCGCGTTTTACTTTCGCTTTCGCGGTCGCATGTATAGGAATATTATATATTATACTGTATACTGTGGAGTGGCAGTGTTGAGCACGCATTCTACAAAATAAGACACTTGTCAGACGCTTGGGCTCTGTTGTGCAAGGAATCCTCCGCCATGGTCTTGTCAGTCATCTTGTCACTTACTCTCGTCACGTGATCAGTGAACTCTGATTCCTGCTGCACTATGGTATGACTTGTTTTGGATGAGCTAGATGGAATTGAAGCAACCATTATCCACATGAATTAAATGGTTTTTATTTCTATAAAAAGCAAAACAACAATGGAGGTGTAATGTAAATGTAATGTAAATCTTGTCACATTTTAATCGAGATCTCGTCACACCCCTAATATCATACAATGTATCTTTTGATTGGCTGTGATTATGTTATGCCACACAAAAGTGTCATCTGCACATCTTTGATCAATTTCTACTGATTGAAAACCACGACCATTTCCCGACAGCGCCTGAGCCATTGAGCAGATGATCTTTATTAGAAGTTGTCTGGCCATTAACGCATTGGAATGTTCTGTAAACACGTCTGGTCAGAGGCGGCAACTTTAAGAACAAGCTGATACCACGCCAATCAAGTCACAAAATAATTTGCACTGTGTTTAATTTCAAGCTCCTGGACACCACACCACTACCACTTGGTTTATTAAACCCAGACCCTATCCACGTAATCTTTTTATCGTTTTTTCCCCCTTTTCGTCTTCTTTGTCTCTCTTTGTTGCACAACTGGACTTGCCACTGTTTATTGCGATAAGTCCTGCTAATGAACAAATGACCTGTCACCTGGAGCACTTAGAGCATGGTGTTAAACTCTGGTTTTAAAAACCTCTTCCAGCTTTATTGATTTACTGCCAGGGTTTGATTGTACCCTAGGGGTAGGAGGCCTGCACGGGCCAACACTGCTCTTACTGTTTTACAGTCCATACAGCAAACAAATAAATCTTCCACTCATTAATTCACTCCTGCTCCTTTCTGCCCACTGATAATGGTATAGGAAAAAATTGGGAGCAGATTCATATTGGGATCCTGTAGCTTGATGCATTGTGTCTCGCAATGCCCTCTCACATTAGATTATCCAGAGCAGACAACTTCCACTTCTCTCTGAAGATTTCATTAGTGCTCCGGCGAACGCATAAGGAAGTGATTTGGAGTGGGCTTCGACTGTTTTCGCGAGCGACGGTCGTTATTTTTGAAGTCCCGCTAGGCACTTTTACAAGGCCCCCGCAGCACTAACTGGATGCGTCCTCGACATTTAGGGAAAGATTACGCCTCGTTCTTAACATAACCAAATCCAGAGGAGAGGGCAGTCCGGCAGTCAGCTGACTTTTACAAGGGGGAAGACATGATAAACAGTGATAAAGCAGGATGGATTGTACCACCAAGAGAATCGCCTCGAGAGATACACAGAGCCCAATGTTATAATAGGGCTGCAGAAAATTGGTCAAACTTCCACATAAAATTGATTCTTCAGATAATGACTGACCATAGACACAATTATATCCTGCTTTGCTCGGTTGAGAATAGCATCAAGATTGGTGTGACAAACAAACAGTAGGTTTTACAGGAATTCCAGCTACGCCAGGCCAATTAATTCTTCTTAATGTTACCAAAGGATGCAAAAGCTTAGTACGAAACTAACCAATTATTTTTTTTAGGGTAATCAAGTCTTGAGTTGCTCTGAAGTTCTACTTCAGTGCAGTTTAGAGGTTTGTGTAATACAAACGTTGCTGATGCCAGTTGTGACTAAACAGTCCATCTAGATGAGACGTGATTGGAATCATGTGTTTGTAAAAAAAGTCATTGATTCAAAGAGAAATCAATTTAGAGAGTTTCAGATGTTACCCACAGATGCACGATGGCATTATGTGTGCTCTAGAAACTAATCATATTCTTTGTTTATTGCTTGTAATATGTTTCTTGTAATTCTTTTTTTTAAAAAGTACTTATAATTACATAATTAAATTTAAAAAAGTATAAATTTAAGTTTTAAAGTCAGTAAAGTAATTAAAGGATTAGTTCACTTCAGAATTAAAATTTCCTGATAATTTACTCAACCCCATGTCATCCAAGATGTTTATGTCTTTCTTTCTTCAGTCGAAAAGAAATTAAGGTTTTTGAGGAAAACATTCCAGGATTTTACTCCATATAGTGGACTTCAGCAGTTACCAGCGGGTTGAAGGTCCAAATGTCAGTTTCAGTGCAGCTTCAAAGAGCTCTACATGATTCCAGACGAGGAATAAGGGTCTTATCTAGTGAAACGATTCTTTTAAAATAAATAAATAAAAAATGTATATACTTTTTAACCACAAATGCTCGTCTTGCACTAGCTCTGTAATGCGTCACACATTACGTAATCACGTTGGAAAGGTCACGCTCGGGACGTAAGTGGAAGTACAGCGGTAAGGCGAAAAACTCCATCTCAGTTTCTCCTCCAACTTCAAAATCCTCCAACATCGTTGTTTTACCTTTTATTGTAATGGCAGTTTGACCTAGTCTTTGCATGTTCGCTTTGTAGACACTGGATCGGTATTTCCGCCTACATCATGCGTGACCTTTCCAATATGATTACTTAATGCGTGGCGCATCAAAGAGCAGCGCAAGATGAGCATTTGTAGTTTAAAAAGTATATGCATTTTTTATTTATTTATTTATTTATTCATTTTAGAAAATTACCGATTGTTTTGCTAGATAAGACCCTTATTCCTCATCTGGGATCATGTAGAGCCCTTTGAAGCTGCACTGAAACTGACATTTGTACCTTCAACCCATTGGTACAGTTACAAGTACAAGTACAAGTCCACATTATAGAGAAAAATCCTGGAATGTTTTCCTCATAAAACCTTAATTTCTTTTTGACTGAAGAAAGAAAGACATAAACATCTTGGATGACATGGAGGTGAGTAAATTATCAGGAAATTTTAATTCTGAAGTGAACTAATCCTTTAAATATATAAGAAAAAATGTAGATCAAGAATCGTTTTGGAATCAGATCCTAACTCCCAGATTCGGATCGAATCGTGAGGTGTCGAATGATTCCCACCCCTATTATAACCACTAGGTAAGAAGTAATGACATTTTCCTTACTCCTTACATGTGACAGCACAGACCTTGAGGGGTTAGTTCACCCAAAAATGAAAATAATGTCATTTATTACTCACCATCACGTCGTTCCACACCCATAAGACCTTCATTCCTCTTCGGAACACAAATTAAGATATTTTTGATTAAATCCGATGGCTCAGTGAGGCCTGCATTCACAGCAATGACATTTCCTCTCTCAAGATCCATAAAGCTACTAAAAACATATTTAAAACAGTTCATGCGAGTTCAGCAGTTCTACCTTAATATTATAAAGCGACGAGAATACTTTTTGTGCGCCAAAAAAACTAAAACGTCTTTTCAACAATATAGTGATGGGCGATTTCAAAACACTGCTTCCGAGCTTTACGAATCGAATCAGTGACTCGGATCTCCTATCAAACGGCTAAACTGCTGAAATGCTAAAAATCACATGACTTTGGCGCTCCGAGTCACTAATTCGATTCGCAAAGCTCCGAAGCAGTGTTTTGAAAAACAAACTAAGGTAAATACATGCAACTTAACTGCAGAGTAACTAGTACTGATCCAAGCAGCAACTAGTGACATGTTTTTCCCACAGAGATGAACCAAAGAATATATATTATATTATTTTCATGATGTTATTCAGTGCTTGCACAATACAGTATAGGTTAAAAGCAACAAAGCAATGTCAGACGAACAAAAGAACTTCTTGATATTCATAGCAAACATTTAACTTGTCTGTCTCTCTTTTCTAGAGGGACAAACGTGACAGAGAGCACATGCTACCTGTCACAGCATACGGTGAACTCCCTGAGCGTGGCCTGAGAGCCATGTGACATCTCACAGTGTCTCACAGTCCCAGCACATCAGGCAGCAGGAGATGTGAGGGTGACAGCGAAATTGACACGCCGTGTACAGCTGCTAGGGGCAAATGACTACACTGCCAAGATCCTTCTTCCTCTAGCTTCCTGCCAGAGGTCTCTGACCTGTACCTAAAACACTAAATTCACTGTCCAGCATCCATCTGATGGTCTAAGGCCGCTCGAACCAGAGTGAAATAATTATAATTCTCCAAAGAAAGAAACACCAATGCACTGCTGTTGCTTTCTAGCTCTGCATAACTGGTACCAGGTGCGTACATGCTGAGCAATTCTTTAAGACATCGGCCTGGGCTCTGTTCAGCTCTTTGAGTCAGCAGGGTTGTGGCCTCCCCTGGCTCAGGAATATGACCATAACAGCCTTTTGTAATCATTTAGTCATGAGGTTGTGTCAGTCAAACAGAATCACTTCCACAAGCCAAGACGCTTTTCATGCAGAAACCATACTAGAGTGTTTGAAGAGCTTGGACACTCATCAGAGCTGAAATTCAAAGCTCAAACACACATCTGTTGGTGGAAAGAGGATCTAATAAAGCAGCTTGCAGTAACACGATCAAATTATGCCTTCTGCGAATGTATTTATCCCTACTGATCACAGTTCGGATGCATGTTTTTTCCCATATCTATTAATTTATTCAAAAAATGCAATTCATACATGCTATAAGTTGAATACACCTCTTCTATGATGAGGATATTTTTAATTTCTGAATTAAAATATATTTTTACATTTTTTGGGGACAAAGTAAAAACAAAAAATGTCAGGGCGATACAACTATCCTGTTAATATATTGCAGAGAAAAAGAATCAATAAACACATTTTTAACTTGTCGCATTCATGGTTCCAATGTTAAGACTGTGAATTTATGGCATGCTGCTATTGATATTGTGTCAACTTTTTTTTAGCATCTTTGTAAACCTTTACTTTGTATGTGCGTGTGTATGTGTCTACGTTCTGTTTTTGTATTTTATTTATATATTCTTGAAGTCTACCAGGGGTGTGATAGTTTGGGGTGGGTTCTTGATTTGTATAGTTACTTTTTACTTTGTATTCTTGGATTTCTTGGCATATGGGTCATTGACAAATAAGGTTTTTAAAAGTGTAAAAAAAAACATAATGGAGATATAATTCATTTTGAAGCTTTATTAAGTGTTAACAATGAGATTATGTGGTTTTTATAATCAATTAACACTGCTTTTGTCAATTTTTTTCTTTTTTTTTTACAAGATGGACAAAATTTGTCACCAAAAAAGTCATTCGGTTTAACCAAAATTTTGGTTTTACCAAATGACGATATTTTCAAACAATGCTAACAGGCTGATATCTAGCTAGCAAAAGGACAATCAGCCATTTTGTATTTAGTTCAAGTTTTTAAAATATTACAACATTTTCCACATTTATAGCGGTTGTACCGAATGACCTGATGTTTTTGGGACATGCATATGAGCAAGTGAAAACATTATTTTTCAAATAGTTAGAGAGTTAATTACGTGGCTTCATGACCATGTGGTCCTTTGCAAGTGTTTGAATGATGTCACATCCTGTCACATGATATTGACAGCATGACTTGATCCAAAATGGTCCCTTTTTATTTTTTATTTTACTTTTATTTAACCAGGAAGTCTCATTGAGATTTAAAATCTCTTTTACAAGAGAGACCTGGCCAAGGTAACAGCCAAACCATAAGACAATTTTAAAATACAACAGGTACACATTACAACAATATTTAAACACATCCTCTCAACAAAAACAATCACAAGCTTCCAATACCACTCTCTTTGTAATGCATTTAAATTCACCAATAGACACAAATTTATCTAGTTTTAGATCTTTATATTGGTTACTCCGAATGACATCAATGAAATTCATATATGTCTGTGATTGCCTATGATCAACGCTTCAAAAACATGTTGTAAATAGACATCTTTGACGCTCTTCACCGAGCGCTTACACAGATACACACGGGAGCGTTTGCAAGCAGGTGTCTATCAGCGGATCCATAATATATGCACTGAAAGACGCAAAATGCTTGTATCGTCACATTTTTAAAATGTCAGCACCGACTTGGTACTGAAGTCGGTACTTTTGACAATATATTCATATTTCAATATATTATATTTAATAGTGTTGTGTTGTACACTCACATCAATTCAAAGTGTAAGGTACATATGCTATTACTTTTTACTTGGTTACACCACATGACATTTCTTAGTAAATTTAAACAGCTTGAAACTTCTATAAAACACAAAAGAAACTAACATGAAAAGCTTAATACAACAATCTCTTATTCACTGCATGTGCTGGCAAATGCACATGAACACGCTGGCAGATGCATATTTCCCCCCAGATACCTGCTGCTTATTGTTATCAGAGCTACAACTGGTCCTGGCACAGGCACAGTGGATGAATCTCTCCATACAGGGCTCATGCTGCAGAAACCCCATGGCCTGAAGCTTATTGGGGGGGCTATAGCCAAAATTATGTTCTAGACCGTCTATAATCTGCGGGGCAAACGATAAGGTTTTCAGGCTTGGCTTTGCATACCCTAATTTGCATTTAAAGGCCCTTAAGTAATCTGCAGGCTTATTTAAACCTCAGTAAGACACAAGGCGGGAAAAAAACAGATCCACTTCCAGTGTTTTCCCATGGTAGCACAAATCCCTCCCTCTGATCAGCTGGTGCACGCTGTGCCCTGGCACACACAGCGCTTGTGTATTGTCAATGGCTTTTAATTGACTGAATTATTTTTCCACAGCATTCAAACAAAACAGCACAGGGACAAAACGCTGCAGCCCAAGAAATTTCAAAGCATAAACATACACAAAATATGCAAGATGATGCATTTTAAAGACAAAGGCCAAAAGAGACATCGAGTTGCTTTAATAAACCAAAGACTTAGAGGACGGGTTTTCACACTGATGTTTCGTTGCCGTGCAGCTTTTCACACATACAAATGCATCTGGTGACAACAGCACAACAGAATGTGTTATCAGGTCATTGAAAAGCATTTTCTCTGGTGACTCCAATCCAGACAATGGAATAAATCATTTCATGAGGCTTTTCAAAAAGCCCCTATGCATCTTCATGCCTGCCATTTTAAACGTTTTCAGATTTTTCTCACCCTCACACTGGTGTTCATAACTATTCAATGAACACCAGTCTACTGCAACAACATGAATATACAGTACTGTTGATGAAATCTTCTCTTTTTTTCTGCTCAGCTAGTTCTACATTCCATCACGAAGATACATTCAGACTGCTCCTATGTTGCTTCCTATATGTCCAGAAGGTATCTGAAAGATTAAATCCCATCGTTCCGTCTCAATGTATGTAATTTCGTCTGACACACGCCAGCCCTGCAGGGACGTTCCCTTCATTAATACTTGACGTTCCAGAGAATAGTAGCATTGTGCAAGTACTGGAAAGTGACCCAGATTCAATCTTTACTCTGATGCTTTTAACACTGAGCAACACCTGTGATGCAATATTTAACTCTGAGCATTACAAGGACATCAGACATAACAATTGGTTGCACAGAATCCAGATGGCGAATTTATCAAAAAGCATCACTGGGCATGCTTTAGTAGGGGAAGATCTTTACATGTTTCTTCAGATGTAAACTGCTCTGTGGTTGAATCAAATAGAAATTTCACATTCAGTCTCTTGAGTAATACTTTCCTTTTGGTATCTTCATAGAGATATGGAGCTGCATTAAAAGGTTAGTTCACCCAAAAATGAAAATAATGTAATTTATTACTCACCCTCATGCCGTTCCACACCCGTAAGACCTTTGTTAATCTTCGGAACGCAAATTAAGGTATTTTTGTTGAAATCCGATGGCTTAGCGAGGCCTGCATAGGGAGCAATGACATTTCCTCTCTCAAGATCCATTAATGTACTAAAAACATATTTAAATCAGTTCATGTGAGTACAGTGGTTCAATATTAATATTATAAAGCGACGAGAATATTTTTGGTGCGCCAAAAAGACAAAATAACGACTTATATAGTGATGGCCGATTTCAAAACACTGCTACATGAAGCTTCGGAGTGTTATGAATCTTTTGTGTTGAATCATGATTCGAAACGTGTCAAATCGCCAAACTGCTGAAATCACGTGACTCCGAACAGCTGATTCAACACAAAAGATTCATAACGTGCCGAAGCTTCATGTAGCAGTGTTTTGAAATCGGCCATCACTTTATAAGTCGTTATTTAGTTTTTTTTGGCGCACCAAAAATATTCTCGTCGCTTTATAATATTAATATTGAACCACTGTACTCACATGAACTGATTTAAATATGTTTTTAGTACATTAATGGATCTTGAGAGAGGAAATGTCATTGCTGGCTATGAAGGCCTCACTGAGCCATCGGATTTCAACAAAAATATCTTAATTTGTGTTCCGAAGATGAACGAAGGTCTTACGGATGTGGAACGGCATGAAGGTGAGTAATAAATTACATTATTTTTCATTTTTGGGTGAACTAACCCTCTTTAATGCAGCTCCAAGAATAAATTGGTAAATTGTACACATTTTCAGCGGTCAAAAACCAAATCTTATAGAATCTTATAAGATATTGAATGTATATGGTATGTATACATAATGTACAGTGCTGGGTTGTAACTGATTACATGTGATCTGTACAATGCATTAAAGAGTGTATATCAGGTGTAAATTCAATGACTACACAGCATTAAAAAAAAAAAAAAAAAAAAAAAGAGTTGAAATGAAATTGAAATTAATAATTGAGAGAGGTGGCTGTCAGGCAAATAAATAAATAAATAAAATATGGCCTGCTTTGGATTACATTAGCAAGACTGTCTTATTAGTGGTGCTTGCTCAGCTAAGCATTACTATTACTATTGCTCACAGTTTTTATGGGTTAGGGATTTCAACAGTCTAATCCTATTATATTTTTCAAAGTGATCAGACTTACAATTTTCACCTGGCAGACAGTAAAGAGTGTGAAAAAATCCTGTAAATTACACTGACATTCTGGTCCCTAGATACAGCTCAGGTCCCTCCTTCAGAGACTTGGCTTATTTTGAATTGGTCCAGTAAGCAACCACCCAGTACACCCCAGCAACCATTTTGAAATGCCCTAGCAGCCATCCAGAACAGGAAAACAAACATTTTCATTTAAAAAAAAATACATCTAATCAAATGCACAGCACTTTTGGTTCTCAGTCTCTCCTGGTTAATATATACTTCTGTTTGGGTAAAATTACCAGACTGTCAATCTGAATTTGAAAAAAACAAATCCCATCTCTTATGCGCACACACACACATTGAAACTACCAGAGCTTCTAGTCACACTTAAGTCTTTTCTTGCTCACTCTTCCATGCTGTAAGCTCTCTACGCACTAAACAACCATTTGGAGCATCTAAATGGCTGACTGCTCCACAGAACTCTGCCCACAGGGGTTCAGGCAGGTGACACTTGACGAGAACGTAATTGCTGCAGTTGTGTGCTGACTGACAAGGTGGACTACTTCACAAAAGGCAATAAAATATGCTTGAGATAGCAAAGGCAAATCCTTAGTGACACTGTGTGGCTTTTTTTTTTGTTGGACATTTATTTCCCTTTTAAAAAACAGATTGTTAAATCCAATCAATCACTTATGTCTAGCTACAGTTAAGGAAAAATTTTGTTTCTTGTACCTTCGCTTTATTTGACATATGGTGGATGAGAGTCACAAGAAATAAGCGGGGACATGGCAAAAGTCTCGCTGCAGGTAGGGCTCAAACCTGAGCACCAAGGCTCAACATATAAAAAAAATGTGGATCCACCATCCCATAGCTCCTAGAAGCCTTTCAAGAAAGAGTTTGAGTTGTTTACATTATTGTCTAAAAAGCCAGAGACATTAAAGGGATAGTTCACCCAAAACTGAAAAATTTTGTCATCATTTACTTGTTCCAAACCTGTATGAATTTCCTTCTGCTGAAGACAAATGAAGATATTTTGAAGTATATGGTTAACCAAACAGTTGATGGACCCCATTGACTTCCATAGTATGGAGAGAAAAAAATAAATACTATGGAAGTCAATGTTTGGTTTGCGACATTCTTCAAAATATCTTCATTGTGTTCAGCAGAAGAAATTTAAACAGGTTTGGAACAAATTGAGGGTGAGTAAACGACAGAATTTTCATTTTTGGGTGAACCATCCCTTTAACTTAAGACAAAGCCCTGCAGTTTTGTTGTCTGCCGCTTTAAATTCTCAAGCTTTTTAAAGCAATATGGATTCTGATTAGCTGTTTTTATCATTCATCAGCTGGAAAAAAGTTCTGAAAGTGATTCCAACAATATCGTTTCTCTGTGCCGTTATCATTATAGTTAATTGTGGTGTGAATTCTGCCATTCTTTTATATTTAAACTATTTTTAGAACTATATTGTAACAGTTCGTATTTAGAACGTTCTTTTTCTTTTGAGTTCACAGAACTGACATATTTCAAGTAAACTGAACTGTTTCATTGTTTTGAGTTGTATGAACTCATTTCTTTTAATTTAGATGAACTTGAGCTTAACTTAAACTGGGCTGGGATTTCTATTTCCCAGCATGCTTTGCCCATGGCACTGCCATGGTTTTGTTATGCTAATTTAGAGGAGTTTCTGTTAATGAGGGTTTTTGGAGAGTTAACATCATGATGACAAGTGGCGCATTCGGCTTGGTTTGAGAGCAGGTAAGTTACGTGTTTTAAGTTGCTGTACTCATTCAGTAAGTGCTACACTGTGCTATTGTTAACATGTTATTTAGCAAGTTGGCATTTTCTGAATTTTCTTATTAAGGGTTTACAGTGAAGTAAATGACTAATTTGATTTGGAAGAACTCAAAATAAAAAAGTTAATTAAATAAATATTTTATGTTAATTGCTTTCAAAATGTATGAGTTAGCTAACTCAGTACATCAAGTTAGGAGCAATTGACCCTTCGTCGGGAGTTTGACAAACGATCTAACCAATCAGAACGCCAAATCCGCCATTTTGTCCGACAAAGCAGTCAGGAATTAGAAGATGTGAAGGGTCAATTATCATGCATGAGTACTACAAACTCAAAACTTGATAGTTCTGCATACTTAAAATAGGGAACATCATAACTCAAAAAATTTGATGTAACTGATTACCTTTAATTTTTTGAGTTAGCCCAACTTATTCGGGTTTACAGTGTATAATATTTTAAACTCACGCATGAAAGGGTTAAGAATCTTCTCAACAGTGCTCAAAATGCAAGGGGGAAATGCTGGTATCGTCACACGATTTGGTACCAAAGTTGGTACTTTTGACAACCCTAATATCTTTATCATTATCGTTATAGTTATTGTTCTTGGTGTGAATGTGCCTATAGACTTAAAACTATAATATATTTCATACAGTGTGGGGACAGTAAGATTTTTTAAAAGAAATTATTTTATTCAGTAAGGATGCATTAGTGACAGTAAAGACATTTATTTATGTTACAAAAAAGATTTCTATGTTAAATAAATGATGTTCTTAACTTAATGAAGTGACATGTGGCCAAGTATGGTGACCCATACTCGGAATTTGTGCTCTGCATTTAACCCATCCAAGTGCACACACACAGCAGTGAACACACACACCGTGAACACACACCTGGAGCAGTGGGCAGCCATTGCTGCGGCGCCCGGGGAGCAGTTGGGGGTACGGTGCCTTGCTCAAGGGTCTCACCTCAGCGCTGGACATTCACTCCCCTCACCGACAATCCCTGCCGGACCTGAGACTCGAACCCATTACCTTTGGGTTACAAGTCCGACTTTCTATCCATTAGGTCACGTCTGCCCCTAACTTTCTATTCATCAAAGAATCCTGAAAAAAAAAATGTTTCTTGAGCACCAAATCAGCATATTAATGATTTCAGAAGGATCATGTGACACTGAAGACTCGAGTAATGATGGTGAAAATTCAGCGTTGCCATCACAGGAATAAATTACATTTTAAAATAAATTCAAATAGAAAACAGTTAATTAAAATTGTAATAATATTTCACAATATTGCTATTTTACTGTATTTGATCAATTAAATGCTTCTTACCAACGCCACACTTTTGAACAGTAGTGTATACAATAATACCTTAATAAAATATTTTTAAAAATCAATACATTTTTACATATTCTGAAAAGATACAAATCCTGATGAATACGAAAAACAACGTGACATCTTAGAGAACTAGATGTAAGCCCTTCAAACTCTTCAAGGCATTTTGGTTAGGCATAGACACCGTTGCGTGCCAAAAGAATTAGAGATTTCCCTTTGAGGTCACACCAGGTGAACGAGCTCAGTGAATTCAGAGCTCTCGCTGTGTGCAAAGCACAACTGAACATTTTCATCTCATCAGGTGTGCGATTTGGGATTCAGGTCATGGCGTGCATTCCCAGATGTGTGCTTTGAGTGACAGATCAGAACGGCGACGTTCAGTGAAACATGCGTTTAAACACGCGCCACGGTCTCTAACTCCGCTGATTAAAGAAAATATTTTGGGAAGAGATTCCAAAACTATAACACAGGGTTCATCCTGCCTGTGCAATTGGTTTGACAAACAATATCGCTGCGGAATACAGCCAATTCTGCTGAGAGAAAGCAAAAACACAAGCCGATTTTCATCTCTGCATTTCGTATTGCCACTTTATGGTGATATCAGTGATAACATAGCAATATAAAAAAGCAGCTTTTACAGGGGGCGGGAAGGGGGTATTTTCACTTGTAATTGGGGTAGCTTTCATCTTGGCTGACAAGGGGAGCAGTAAGAAAGGGAGAGGACCAAGTGGGAGCTATCACTTCCCCTATTTCCTGGCCCCAGACAAAGCCAGCCAACCCACTGAAGATGATGTATTTCTGATCAAAGAGCTAGAGAGTTGTCAGCAGCCCCGGCTAGCTCAGCAACCTGATTGCTCCTGGATAGATTTGTCCCTTTGATCAGAGAATATTCTGACTGCAGGCACTGTTTATGCACTGAGACGAGAGGAGGAGGGGAGAGAAGAATCCAACATTATAAGGCGAGAGGAACCGATAGTACATGAGAGAGCGAGTGCGCGCTTAAGGGTACTTTGCCTAGGGACTGCGTCTGGCTTATATTTGTTATAATTAGTTTCAGCTAATTAGATAATGCTATCTAACACATCCTCAGTCCTGAACACAATGCTCTGTTATTTTTCTTCCTTCAGCACTTTCGGTCCCGGTCAGCATTTTGCTGCTGTAAAACACTGAGTATTGCAAGTCATACAAGTTTGAACCATGTGATCAGCACATAAGCTATGTCAGATAAGAGGAATTAAATACTCAAAACAACAATGAACAGATTATTCGCCAATGTTGGAAATAAGGACATAAATAGAGTGGCTATAGCTACACAGCCGATGAATGAGAGAATATTTGTCCGACAACCGATATAATGGACGTTGCTAATACACAATAATGGACAGACATTTATGATTTTAAATGTTTTTAGTTAATTAAGTGAATAAAATGTCTTAAAAAAAAAGAAAAGAAAAAAAGTACAATGTGAGTTTAGCACCATTTTGCTGCATTTGAGATTCTTCTAATTCTGATTCCAGTTCCATTTGATACATTAACAAGCAACCAATACCATAATATTGAATTTATTTGATGTAAAAATACAGTTTAAAAAAAAAAAAAAAAAAAAAAAAAAAAAAAAAAAATTTTTTTAGAAAAAAAAAAAAATTAAAAAAAAAAAAAAAAAAAAAAAAAAAGTTATGCGAAATATTATTACAATTTTAAATGTTTGAAAATATGGTAACACTTCAGTATGTGGAACATATTCACTATTAACTACAACTTTTGCATCAATTAACTCCTAATTTACTGCTTATTAATGGTTAGTAAGGTAGTTTTTGTAGCGTGCAAATTTAGGTAATGGGTACACTCTAAAAAATGCTGGGTTAAAAACAACCCAAGTTGGGTTGAAAATGGACAAACCCAGCGATTGGGTTGTTTTGACCCAGCAGTTGGGTTAAATGTTTGCCCAACCTGCTGAGTAGTTTTATTTAACCCAACAATTGTTTACAAATGACTATATGTCTGGCTTAAAATGAACCCAAAATAGGTTGGAAATTAAAAATCAGACTCATAATTACTAGAGGCAACAATAATAATAAAAAAAGATGAACATTTATTAATAAGCAATTTAATAAATGTTTATTGTTTAAATATTATTCAAAAAAAGTATTAATAAATGTTTGTTTATTAAACATATTAACAAATCTTAATTTCCAACATATTTTGGGTTCATTTTAAGCAAGAAATACAGTAATTTTTAAACAATATTTGGGTTAAATAAAACTACCCAGCAGGTTGGGCAAACATTTAACCCAGCCGCTGGGTAAAAACAACCCAATCGCTGGGTTTGTCCATTTTCAACCCAACTTGGGTTGTTTTTAACCCAGCATTTTTTAGAGTGTAGGATTAAAGGATGTAGAAAAAGGTCATTCAGAATAAGGCATCAATATGTGCTTTAAGTACTAATAAACAACCAATATACTAGTATGCTAATAAGCAACTAGTTAAAAGTGAGAATTGAACCCTAAAAGTGTTATTCCAGCATTTTCAGCATCATTATTCCAGTCAGTGTCACATGATCCTTCAGAAATCATTCTAATATGCTGATTTGATCATTTGCTCAAGAAACATTTCTTATTATCAATGATGAAAACAGTTGTGCTGCTTATTTAATGCATCCTTGCTGAACAAAAGTATTATTTTTTTCCATCATAAAATCATGTCATGTTAAAATCTTATCAAGTGTGTTTAAGAATTACAAACTGTTGTCTTTGATTATTATTCACCCTTTCCATTAATTCAGCAAATCCAGTCACTGTTTTCTCTATAGTTATCAGTACCGCCCGCCATCAGTGGTCAACTACTGCAACAACTGGTAACACTTCAGTATAGGGAACAAATATTCAATATTAACTACAACTTTTCCCTCAATAAACTCTTAATTTACTTATTAATAGCTAATAAGTTAGTTGTTAAGTTTAGGTATTGGGTAGTATTAAGAATGTAGAATAAGGTCATACAGAATAAAGCATTAAAATGTGCTTTATAAGTACTAATTTTCTAGTAATGTTCTAGTAATATGCATGCTAATAAGCAACTAGATAAAAGACCCTAAAATAAAGTGTTACCCAACAACCAATTTTGTTCTTGCATGCAGAATTGCATGGCAAGTTATGAGAAGTTCTGCATTTGGAAAGCACTTTACATCTTAATTCCTCAGGTAGAGAAATATAGCAACAATCATCTCTTCTCAGAGCCCATAAAGGGAACAGATTACTAATTATGCACATTAATGAGCCAAGACATTTGCTGAGTCTTGTTAACACTTTCTCAGTGTTTGTGTTGTTCTAAACTGACATGGACAGTATGGCTAACCGCAGTCAGACAGCCATACATGTGTTCTGCTCCGGACAGTCAGTCCTTGTGGTTGAATCGGTCTGCTTGGGCCAAACGCCATGTTGTAAAAACATCCACAATCTCTTTAGCATAATGATTTATGTATACAATATCAATCAAACTAAAAGAAAAGTTAACTACATTAATCCTTTAAAAAAAAGAAAAGAAATTGAATAATCACTGTCCCCAGTGGCAACAATGAAAAAGAAGACAGACAGAGTTCACGCCTGCAGCAACTTCATGTAAAACATCTCAAATAAACCTAGACAAGCTGCTGCCAATGCAGTCTCAAGAAGAAAGTTAAAATCAGGATGCAGAAAGGATCTCTTTTTTTACTCGTCATCTTTCATTATTGGTCGCTTGATACTATTTTCAGCATCATGGCATGCTAGCAATAAAGACAGTGATTATGTAAGCCCTGCTTAGCATATGCGGCGGCTAGATTTGGGTCAAACAGTGATGCAGAATCCAGGTCATTTCTGACAGCTGATGAAAACCGAACTCATCTGTGCCGTTGTAATGATGTATTTATGAGTAGGAAGGGATCTCTCGGTAGAAGGGGCCGAGCACAACCCTCTCAGTAATGACAGATTACTTCCACTAGTGTGTGTGTGCATTTCCAAGTCCTCTCCGCCTCTGTTGTTTCTTCTCTGCTTTACCTGCCAGCCAAACCTTTCATATCCCTGTGCAGGGGGGGCTAAATGTTGCATTATTAATATATGAATCACTCTTCAGAAAAGAAAACATGTATGATTTACCCACAGGGCAGTTCTCAAACGGCTGGTCTGTGTATCAAAGAACTACACAGACTGCAATCCAGGGCCATTTTGTACTGAGATTTATAGACGGTTTTGTTCTAATTGATATGTTGAGTCTTTCATGAATATACTGTCTGATGGGTGCTGGTTTCCTTATAAAACATACACAGGATGCAGGCTGATATATGACTGAACAATACATTGGGGTCAGTGATTAAAAACAATTATGCAGGGGTCATTCAACATGGAGACAGGAGAGGTGCCAATCAATAAATGGGAAAACAAAGTAACTTTAATTTTTAGAGTAATGCGTTACTTTACTAGTTACTTGAAAAAAGTAATCTGATTACATAACTCGCCTAACTGTGCTACACCCAACACTGATGGTCACATGACCTGAGTTTGATTTGGCATACAAAAAGTTTCACAAATAATAAAAATCAAAGCTCAATATTGTTAAGAAATAATAATAATAAAAGTAGTCTTTTGAGGCTCTCTTCTTCAATATGATATAACACGGCAGTTCTGTCATGTAAAATGACAGTGTTATAATTTTTTGTACACATGAATTGCATTTATGTATTATTGAATAAATTAAATTGTGTTATGGAATCAATAGATCCACACACACACAAAAATAGCATAAAATCAATGGTTTATTAATGATTTTCATATAAATGTTTTCATAGCAATACCAGCACTTTTATCACTCAGAGTTACAATGTTAGCTTTCTCACAAATATTAGCTACAGTACACCTGCTATCATTCTCCAGAAACATCACTGTGCATTATTTAAGTTTGCGGTATCAACACTTTTATTTCTATCACAACTCCGCTTGTCCTTTTTTGACAAATAATTTCCTCTTTGGCATTTACACCAAGGCAATTCATTTTTTAGCATTTCAAATTTACATGTAATATACGTATCAGAATGGCCGAGGCCTATCGCGTCACATATGGCTTTTGTTCGCAAGTGTCAACCAAACAAGGGAAATGTTACCGAAGGTATCCCACACTGCTCCAGCTAATCAAAGCCACTCAAAAGTTGTACGGCACCAGATCTGTCTGTGAAACCTGACATTTCTTGGTGAAGAAACACATTTAATACCGCCCTGTCTTCTGTTCGTGCCGTGTAAAGTTTAATGAGCACCTTTTGTGGCAGGACATGAATAATGTATACATTACCCCACTTTAAAGCATACATGCCGCATGTGTCTTGAGAACGGACAGGAGGCGCAGTGATGGACTGGTGAAATTAAAAGCCTGAGGGGGAGGAGAAAAGTTAAAGGCTCCACATTACGGTCGATTGTGTCACCACGTCGGTTCCAATATAAGTGGGAAGATGGAAAAGATGTCCACCCACCCCCCTCCAGCCAAGTCAATCCTCACCAAAGATGTTCGTTTATGGGCAAAACGAATGCACTGAAGGGTGAAGCCACAGCAGAGATATAGAGTTTCTCAAGGCACAGGAAAATACTTCAAAAAGGCTTCTGCCTGGATAAATGTTTCCCATATGAACCGGTTTACTATTACAGGAATAGTCCAGTCAAAACATTTACTCAGACCATGTCCACACTAATATCTTTTTAGTTGAAAAATACGTTTTCCCTTTAAAAACATTTAACATAGACATTTCAAAACACTTCATCATCCAAACAAAACTGGGTAAAAACGATCACTGGTTAACATTGACTATATAATCAGCCAAAACCATCCAAGGTGCGTCCAAAAATCATGAGGAACAACTAACTTTGCGATCATTAAAAATCTAGCGTTAGCGTCAGTTCTGGCAGGTCACGTCAGTCAAGCTTGCATCAGCTGACTCCCAGGTGACTTGCGTCTACCTATAGGAATACGACCCCTATCACGGCATCTATATATAAGCTCCTCAGTATTATCAGCAGCTATTGCATTCTCAGGAGCAAATTACCCGCCTCCATCCCCAGCTCCTCCTCTCTTCAGTCAGGATTGGCCTTATTATTCCCCTAATCAGACTAATTCTCAAAATATGTCTTCCTTAAATTATGACATTTAATGATATCTGCATATGTTGGTCCTGTTCTGTTTACCCTAGGGGGTTTATTGCTGCTCTCCCTGCGCTTATCCATGCTAGGCTGCATGGATGCGCAGGGAGTTCTTGCCCAGAACAGAACCATACCGCCAATACAAACTCTATGCATTATCTATCATATTTGACGATAGTGGTCCTGACAGAAATGTGGTTCTATATATAGCATGAATGTGCGTGGTATGAATGTAATCTGGGCATACATCCGTTATGTTGCTTTTGTCATGTGACCTACCAGTGTTGGGGGTAAAGCATTACAAGTAACTTGAGTTACATAATCAGATTACTTTTTCCCAAGTAACCAATAAAGTAACGCATTACTTTTAAATTTACAACAAAATATCTAAGTTACTTTTTCAAATAAGTAACACAAGTTACTTTGTTTTCCCATGCATTGACTGACAGCTCTCCTGTCCCCATGTTGAGAGAAATCATAAGTGCTGAGGCATTGTGTGTAAACATGATGGTTATTGTAGATCTAGTCTGTAAATGTTTCACTTTTGGTGTAAAAGGGCCTTTAAATTTGACAAAAATATAACTTTTTGTTGGTTTTTTTAGTAAAATGTGCATCAGATGGACACTTCTTGCAGAAAGTAGAAGGTAATTTGAGTACTTTTTGCATGCTGTTTTATGAATACTATGAATTTGGATATACTAATCCCTTTTCACCTAGTATGTAGTAGGGAAGTAGGCATATTCAGATGCAGGCAAGTCTATTTCTTACACGCATATATGCAGCAGTGAGATAATACAAACTCTGCAAACAAGCTATTAAACAGTTTAGGCAACGCTGATGCATATTTTCCATTAGTTTGGATCTGATTTGTTGTGTTTGTATGTTGATGTCATCATGGTGATAATTAAGAACTGGGATTGTATATATGATCAGTGAGAACCGTATGCCAACGTCATTGAGTCCAATATGGGCGGATACTTGAAATCAAAATGTTTAAAAGTTTCTGTTTGTGGTGGAGGTGAACTGCACTCCAGTGTGGAAGAGATGCATAAATGTAGTAAAACCAAAATGTATTGGTGTGGAAGTGGCCTTACCCTCATTTTGTTTGAAATCTTTATGCTGTTGTTTTTTCCATTGGGAGAAAAAAAAAAGAAGAAAAAAAAAGACTTTTCACATAGATCTTTTTCCATACAACAAGCTCAGTGTGTTCATTGTGACCACAGGCTGTCAAGCTCAGAAAAGTATGAAAATGACACATTTAAATAAATTATAAAAATAAATAAAAATAAAATTACCTTTGTCTTTAATAATTTACTAAACACTGTTAAATGTATCCTCAAAAAGAATATCTATTTTTGAAAAGGATGAACACGTGAAAATAAAATTTATATTCAAATAACCCAAATTTTTATATCAGTGCATCCCTAAAATAGTTTATAGCGCTTTTTCATCACATTTGGAGTTTGATAGTCTGCGGTCACTACTGCTGTTGTATAGGAAAAAAATAAAATAAAAATATGTTTTTCTTTAGGGCTTTTCACACTTGAAATAGTTAACCCTGGGTCATTCTAAACACTGGGTTAACGGAATCCTGGGTTATCTTGATTCACGTTTCACACTGCTCATAATTTACCCAGGGTTAACAATTAATCCTGGATATTCATAAACTGACATTTCACATTATACATTCCTAAACCCTGGGTTAACATTCTTATTTGCATATTTGCAGTCTCACTGAATGGATAAGCGCAGCACGTGACCTGTTACATAAGCTCTATTGCGCATCTTTGCATTGCCGACTGACTGTACTATCGAATTTATACTGAACAGACATTTCGGACTATAAAGGCAAGAATGAAACAGTCTCTTCTTCACTCAAATTGTCGTTTTCTGTCAGCATTTGAAATTTTTCCTCTCAAACGCTGAATTTACTGTTTATATACAATGCGCAGTGTTTCCGTGACTGTCCAAAGCAGGCAAATATGAGTACGCAATTGGTGTCAGTTGCTAAACGTCTAGCTGTAACACTGCATCGTTTCACACTGTACAAGTTTGGCACCGCAAAAGCAAAAGGTTTCATAACCCCGCTTCGGAGCAGGGTTTCATAACCCCGGGTAAAAAGAGGTGCTAACCCCGCTTCTAAATTACAAGTGTGAAACATTCCTTAACCCGAGGTTAAAAGCGGTGTTTAGAATGACGATAACCTAGGGTTAAGCACAGTGTGAAAAGCCCTTTTGTGTTCAATGACAGCATATGCACTGCAAAAAATGCTGTTCTTACTTAGAGTTTTTGTCTTGTTTCTAGTCAAACTATCTTAAAGTTCTTAAATCAAGAAGCATTTTCTTGACAAGTAAAATTTATTTTCTTGTTTTCAGAAAAAATAAGTCAAAATTAAGTGAGTTTTTCCTTAAAACAAGCAAAATAATCTGCCAGTGGGGTAAGCAAAATAATCTTATATCAAACCAAAAGTAAACTATATAATCTTGTTTTCAGTTTGGATTAAGATTATTTTGTTTACCCCATTGGCAGATTATATTGCTTGTTTTAAGGAAAAACTCACTTAATTTTGACTTATTTTTTCTGAAAACAAGAAAATAATTTTTACTTGTCAAGAAAATGCTTCTTGATCTAAGAATTTTTAGATATTTGGACTGGAAACAAGACAAAAATTCTAAGTAAGAACAGCATTTTTTGCAGTGTAGGTTTGGAATAACATACACTAAAACAGAATTTTCATTTTCAAATCACCTGGCCTTTTAAAAATATGTGAGAGACTATGTAACTCTGCAGGAAGATGGTGAACTGTATCCAGTGCTATGATAATAAATAATATACTTTTGGAGAAAAGCCAAGAAATTGCTTATGTAATACATGTGACCCAGTGACAATATGCGACCTAGATTTCCTAAAAGCCACAGTATGTATTATGCTGTTGTTTTCTTTTACGACCTTCAAAAAAGCAAAGATAAATAACACTGATAACTTCGCAACACAGTCATCTCTCTCGCTGCATTTTTATCCAGCAAACCTGCACCATATGCGACAGCCCCGCGCCCCTTTGATCATGTATAAGTGCAGCACTTCCCCCTTCCAATACATCCCTCCCTCCGCACATGGCTCACCTAAGCCGTCTGTCATCCAGCCCTGTAACCGCCTGCTCTGCTCACTAAATTAGATATCTCCTGAGCAAGTCCTGCTGCTCGACTGAGCCTCATTGAGGAGATTGGTGGGCCTCTATCTTCTGAAAGATCTTCGCCCTGTTGAATAAGCAATGCAGCGTCCTTCTGGCCTGCCCAGGGCAACCCTCATCTGCGTTCTCCTCCGCTCCCCACCCCCAAGAGATTGCCTTCCCAGCTACTCTCAGTCAACATAGCCACGCTGATGCACAAAGAGTGGATGGGCTTAGCCGCCGGGTGATGGATGCATTTTCACGGCCATCTCTGTTATCTCTCCCAAACAGGTCCCTGACTTCATTCTCTTCCTTTTTCTGCCCCTTCTACCCTCTCCGCCCCCAAGCCTTTTCTTTCGCCCCATTTTCTGAAGGTCAATCATTAATACAACTGTGCATTAGTGCTGACCTCGTGAACCCTTAACCTAAAAGCCTCAAACTCGAATATTGAGCATTCGAACCCTTGTTTTGGTCTTTCTCATCTCAGGCTATATGCAGGAACCAAGTTTTCAAGGTCAAGGACTGAATGACCTGGACCCCAAATAATGTGGAGGGGCCCCCACTCATCATTGTCTCCATGGACACGGTTCAGCAAAGCCCAGTGCACTGATTGGCTAAGCGAGGCATCTTCAAGTTAATCAATGAGCTTCATTTGAGGGGAAAAAACATGGAAATCTATCAGTAACTGACACTTGGGGCCCCACTGCTTTTTCTTTGATTTATTTTCAAATAGATTAAGCTAAGAAAAATGTGCACATTTTCTAAGAGATAAAACAAATGGTCCAACTTTAATAACATCAGGTTATAGAAAACTGTAGAGCTGCAAATGGGCCAATGACACAATGTCCACAATAACAGGGGGAAAAAACAAGTTAAAAAAATCTAGTTTAAAACACTTGCCAAGTTCTTTTTAATTCATGTTTCATACATTTTTGTATAAAATCAATTTTTAAAAAAGTTTACACAAAAAAAACATCATGTGGTGTAACCGACTTCGGTAGCAAGTTGGTACTGAAATTTTAAAAAAATGTTACGATACCATCATTTCCCCCTAGCATTTTGAGCGCTGTTGAGCGGGTTCTGAAACTCCTCTGATTGGCCATTGTGTTCACATGCTCAACAGATATGTCTGTGATTGGATGCTTCAAAAACATGTTGTAAATAGACATCTTTGACGCTCTGACGTTTGAAAGCAGACGTCTATCAGCAAATCCCTAATAATATACATTTATAATGTATCAAATATACATTATTTCAAATACTCCCATGTGTATCTGTGTAAGCGCTCGGTAAAGAGCATCAAAGATGTCTATTTACAACATGTTTTTGAAGCATTGATCATTGTAGCCAATTACAGACATATCTGTTGAGCGAATGAAACACAATGGCCAATCAGAGGTGTTTAGGAATCTGCTCAACAGCGCTCAAAATGCTAGGGAGAAATGCTGGTATTGTCACTTTTTTTAAATTTCAGTGCCGACCTGGTACCAAAGCAACCCCCAAAAATATAAAATTAATTTGAATTCAGAAATTTAAAACATGCTTATCATCAAATAGGTATATTCAAATGATTGTATGCATGAATTGCATTTTCAATGTATTCTTGAAAAAAATATATTTGAGCTAGTGTTTTCAAAAGTACAGACCGCAATACCAAGTTGGTACTGAAATGTAAAAAATACGATGCTTTGAGCACTGTTAAGCGGATTTGTAAACGGACCATCCGCTGATAGACGCCTGCTTTCAAACGCTCCCGCTTTCAAATTCAAACGCTCCCATGCATTGACCATTGTAGCCAATCACAGACATATCTGATGAGCGCATGAACACAATGGCCAATCAGAGGTTTTTACGAATCCGCTCAACAGTGTTCAAAGCGTAATATTTTTCAAATTTCAGTACCAACTTGGTATGGAGGTTGTACTTTTGACAACTCTACTTTGAGCTATAGAGAAGTTGAACACAGGGACCTTGAAGCTGAATAAACAATAAATAAGGTGGAAACACTAAAAATGGTTTAACCAAGGTTGAATGTAGGTTCAAATATAAATTCATAATGATCTTACTATCTAGAATACATTATGCCACACATAACTCTTTTCACAGTATTGGCAACATTTTGCTTTACATGTCCTTATGCATTATTAAAGAAACAATACATTGTATTCTTAGTTAGTCAACCAAAAGAGACCCCACAGCGTTATACTGTGTCCTAAAAAACAAAGAAATATGGACCTGAGGGCTTTTTGAAATTGAAGAGTGAACAGAGCACTGCTATCACAACCAAAGACTCAGAAACACACCAGAACACATTCATTCTGGACAAGCTTCTTCATCACAAGCAATGGTGTTTGGCCCCAAACAAAACCCTCCTTGATTCCTGCAAACTCGGCATTTCAGGCCTCCCTCTCACAGCTCTGGAGTTTCACCAGAGCCTTGATGTATCACATATCTCTTGTGTTTTTCCTGCATGGCCGTGTCTGAGAGTCAAAGGTCAAAGGGTGAAATAAAGCATAAGCTATTTAAAGTCTGACAGTGCCTTGAAAGTCACTGCTGTCCATGCAGCCATACTTCTACTGAGGCCCCATCCAACAAAGGTGTGGTGTGTTACAAACTCTTACAAAAAAAGCAAGGGGAAAAAAAGATACTTGAGAGAGGATTATTGGGGGTTTTCTTGACCCTTGAAGCCCCTGGAGAAGAAAACGTTTTAAAATTTTTACCAGCTGGAGAAGTCTAGTTCACACACAGGGAGTCGAACATGCTCTAAAAACACAGGAATAACATGAGTATTACTGCAGTGTGCAAGCCATCGACATGCTTACAACATACATATCATAAATCACTTCTTTGGATCACACACCATTTATGATAGACAATATCAGCAAACCCCCCGGACACCATGCATGTATGCATACAGCGACTGACTTTAACCAGATTAAATCTATATGCCATGTTAAATCATTTACACTTGAGTCCAAAGCAAGATTTGCAATATTGCTTGAAACAGCGTTTTTTTCCCCCCATTGAAAGATAGGCTATTTTTCATTTACAGCAGGAGATCGACAAATGTAGGCTGTGTGCTGTTTGCTAAACATATCATCAAATCTTGTAAAGCCTGCTTAATATTTAAAGTCCTGGCTATCCGAGCTAATGGCACAGGGCAAGAATAAGCTATTATAAAGTCAATAGTTTTATTAAGACAAATGATGGCATGGAGAAGAGGTTATTCTGATTAGTTTAGTTCATGCTTTTTAAAGGAGCAGATGTACAATAACCTTTTATATCAGAAGAGCTGTGCGCATTTCAACTCATTTCTCTCTTCTAGTGATGTTCAATTTACATGCACATCTTTCTTTCGAATCAGTTCTAAACAATTTATTTGAAATGATTCACAAAGTGTTTATAAACCATTTGATTTTGGGGTGATAATTTAACATTTTGGAGAAATTAAACAAAAACTATTGTGATAAATCATAAATACAGCTCAAAATGCTTTTCAATATATGGTTAAATTCAATTGGGTCTGCAAAATGATTCAAAACAATTTAATTAGCCTGTTATTTTTAACTCTCTAAATGAATTGATTCTAATGAATTGGAGGCTGTGTTTATAATGGAATACAAGCCTATTTTATGCTAGATAGTACACAGTGCATACTGTAAACTGCCAACTATATTGAACGAATGATTCAATGACTCACTCACTTGTTTCATTACTGGATAAATCAGCATTTTTGAACAAGTCTCTTGAATGAATGATTAAATGACAAACACATTTTTAACAGTGACTTGTCGCCACCTACTGGTGTAATGACGTAATTGATACAATCTTTATTTGAAGCGCCGAATTACTTTTAAAATGTGATTTACTATATTTTGATCATTACCATGGGCATCAGCTTTATATTCCAAATATAAACATTTATTATTGTAACTTGAATTATTGTAACACAGTTACAATACTGTTAGTAAAGCATTTCATACCTACACATGACAACTGCATTCTCTGGGTCAGCGGCAACACCAATGCAGATTTGAATGTTAGCTGTGATCGTACTTGTCAAAGGTTTAATAAGCATAGCCGAATCATTGTCATTTAGGAATAAAATCACGTAGGGGGTTTGAATCGAGATCGCAATCTTTTAACGATGAATCATGCAGCTCTAATTTATTCTAAACATTTATTAACCATAACCAATTGTGTGAATCATAACTCAAAATTTGGCAGAAATTAAACTGTTAAGTACCGTTTAAAATACTGCTCAAGTCTGCATACCGATTCATGACCCTAATGAATGAGTGAATCATTTTGAACTAGTCAATTGAAAAACAAATTAATAGGAGGCTATGTTTGCAAAAGAATACTAGCTTACTATGTATTGAATACTGCCTATTATTCATACATTTAAAAATGTATGCAAAACACAACATGATTCAAATTTAAACTTAATTTGTCTCATTGGAAATGGAATGCCAATTTAGGAGGCAGGATGGAATATTGCACAGTCATCTGGAAATTCTTTACATAATTATACAAACTATGCATTGCAGAAATAGTAAGATTGGTACGGTAGTGCGCCATTTCGAAAATTTTTGGGCTTCCAAACTTAAAAAATGTTGGCTCCTAACAACAATAATGTTCAGAGTAAGTGCAAACAGAGACACTTCGGCAGCAATAAAACTGCATTCAGACAAATAATGTGACTTTTAAATACAGTAAATTAGAATTTTGACTGTTTTGTGAGTCCATCCAAGCCACTGAGACTGAAAGAGCATGAATCACCCAGCTGCCTCTCTTACAGTGAGTAAGCTTGATACAGCATGTAGCCAAAGCTGTAGACCAAACAGCACATTAGCGTCTCCAAAATCTTATGATGATGTAGGCGTTAATTGCTTTGACGCCCTAAATCTGGCAATAATCCTTATTAAACTCAACTTGCATGTGATTTAAAGAGCACACAAGCACATCTGGCTCACATCAGAGGTCATCATCTGCCAGAATAGCAACCGGCTGCTAAAACATGGGGTGATGCTTGAGAAATTCAACACAGCAGCAATCATAAATATTTGGAAAAATAAGTTTCTTATTCTTTTGCAGTATATTTAAATCAAAGGTTAATTGATTTATAGAGAAGTATTTCACCTACTGAATAGGAAAAAGCATCTATAGAGTGAAAGATGTTACATGACAAAATCCTGAGGAGACGCCTCTACTGGACCATCTACTCTTGCCTTGCTTCTCTTTTGTTATTTTCCTCAAAGAACTGCAGTCTTGGAGGGCAATTCAAAATCTTCAAAACACAGGCCTCTTTCAACTTTGGTCTTTTCCTTCTAAAACACACGCTCGCATGCACTCTGACACATTGACAGGCGGCAGGAGTCAATGCTGTGGTTGACCTCCATGGCCAGTGGTTTGGTTCACTGAGTGTGAGGCTCCACAACAAAGAGCAGCAAACTCAGCTGGCCTGACCTTCCGTTCCTCTCCTCCTCATATCTGGCCAACCAAGCAGGCAACACGAAAACAGAGCAAATGGACACGGAACAACCCAGTTTTCACTTGCGTGAGCTTTAATTGAGATAGGGGCTACATGATGTACATTTACACAACAACAATGTACTAAAAACTGAAAAGTTTTCCCTTTGCGTTTCTGGAAAGTTGTTGCGCACAGACAACAACATTTTCTAAATGATCCCTGTTCACACCAAGCGTGCCGCACAAGTCCTGAAAAGACTCAATCAAGTCCAAGTGTTAAAAAGTTTGGTACTTATAAAATATGTAACTTTGGTGACCAAAGATGAGTTTTAAGGGAAAAATATTTTGACTGCAGGGGGACTTTAACTAGCATAGCTAACACTAGTATCCTTGAAGTGGGTAAAGTTTCAGATGACCTAGGCTATGAACAAAAAAAAAAAAAAACTGTTTTGGCTGCCTTTAAGCTAGTGTTGACACTAGGAGCTTTGACAGAAATGAATAGGAATTCCTCCCCAAACTTAAAGTGGATTTTCTCTGACCAGCAAAGTAGTATGTGGCTCTCAAGGAAGGCCCACTTGATAAAACTTGAAAGAGTTTGAAAACGTCAAAGAAACACTCAAATAAATCAAGAACATTTGTTCTGAAGAATTTCAATTCAGGGAAACCTTGACGCCTCCAACTCTACTGATTCCAAACTGTTGTTTTGTGTACATATAAAAGATATATCTGCCATGGTGCACCAAAGTAGACAATGGAAATTTGCCAAATATAAAATAATAAAGCTAGGTGTTCCCATCAGAAAATGATACAATATCCCCCTTAGGATTGCAGGATTGCCAAGCCTAATTTTATAATCAAAAAACGACACACTTTACATTTGATCAGTATATTCGGGGCCCATAATTTCCAATAATTACTTATAGTAATAAAAAAATATATTAAAATAATATGAAAAAAAATCTTACGATACAAAATGATACAGCAAATAATAATAATGATGATGGTGATTATAACTTCATAATTTTTACTACAAAAAGTGTTTTCAAAAGGCAACTTGGTCCATGTTTTGTATTTCTGGATCCACTGATGGGTGATGAGCGGCCCACATCTGCATGGTCTGTCAGTTCTCTGACGGTCTGTGTGAGGTGGATGAAAGCCATGACCAAATAAACTGACAGAGCCAAACCTTTACCTCCATTCACCTGCTCTCCTCTCAGCCTGAACCTACAGGCTTTCTCCCGTGTGTCTCTGTTTCAGTGCCAGATCATTTGTATGAAATCACCTAATACCCGTATTGAGGAGGACTAGACCTCACAGACAAACTCTCTTGTACTGTCATTTGCTTGGATTCAGACCAGCGCCCATATGACTGGATAGAAAGGGGGGGAAATGAAATCTGCACCTATATCCCGATACAGAACTTCTGCACTGAAATCCATTTGGGAATCTAACTTCTAGCTAGGGTTGCACGATTAATCTATCAGCAGATTAACCAATCAAAATCGAAATTGCAGTATGGCTTAGTGCAATTATAAAATTGAAAAGGCTATGATTTAATTAAATTAATTAATTAAAGGATTAGTTCACTTCAGAATTAAAATTTCCTGATAATTTACTCACCCCCATGTAATCCAAGATTTCTGTCTTTCTTTCTTCAGTCGAATTCCCGAATTCCAGGATTTTTCTCCATATAGTGGACTTCAACAGTTACCAATGGGTTGAAGGTCCAAATGTCAGTTTCAGTGCAGCTTCAAAGAGCTCTACATGATCCCAGACGAGGAATAAGGGTCTTATCTAGCAAAACAATTGGTCATTTTCTAAAACA
Organism: Anabarilius grahami; assembly: GCA_003731715.1. NCBI lineage: Eukaryota > Metazoa > Chordata > Actinopteri > Cypriniformes > Xenocyprididae > Anabarilius > Anabarilius grahami. Next base: position 90,635 of record RJVU01053975.1, read on the forward strand.
AATAAAAATGTATATACTTTTTAACCACAAATGCTCGTCTTGCACTAGCTCTGCGATGCGCCACACATTATGTAATCATGTTGGAAAGGTCACGCGTGATGTAGGCGGAAGTACCGCGGTAAGGTGAAAAACTCCATCTCATTTTCATTTTTGTTTTACCTTTTTTTGTAAAGGGCGTTTGACGTTTCGCTTTGTAGACACTGGATCAGTACTTCCGCCTACGCCTTTCCAACATGATTACATAATGTGTGGCGCATCGCAGAGCAGCGCAAGACGAGCATTTGTGGTTAAAAAGTATATACATGTTTTTTTTATTTTATTTTATTTTTTATTACCGATCGTTTTGCAGGATAAGACCCTTATTCCTCGTCTGGGATCATGTAGAGCTCTTTGAAGCTTCACTGAAACTGACATTTGGACCTTCAACCCGTTGAACCCTGTTGAAGTCCACTATATGGAGAAAAATCCTGAAATGTTTTCCTCAAAAACCATAATTTCTTTTCAACTGAAGACAGACAGACATAAAAATCTTGGATGACATGGGGGTGAGTAAATTATCAGGAAATTTTAATTCTGAAGTGAACTAATCCTTTAAACATACTTTTCTGACAAACATAAGCTTGGTTTAATGTTTGAAAATGAAGAAATTTAGATTATTATTATGCTAATTTTTTTCACTACTCTATTTTATCAGTCTCTCTGCTTATCCTGAGGTTTGCCGGGTGCTGGACCCAGGCCGTATCCAGATCAGATGGAGAACCTGTGCCTGGACCTGACTACAACGTGGCCCAGGAGACAATGGGCCTACAGATCCAGTTCTGGCTGCATCTATAATTCAGATTTTTAATCTCCGTATCCGCTTACATATATTTATATATATAATCTACTTTTAATCCCTATAATAAAACTGTATAATTCAGATTTTGATCTCCATATCCATTTACATATATTATATATATCTTCCAAGGGGTTTTTTCCCTCCTAGGACTTTTTTCCCAGTGTTACCACACTGGGTTTTTCTCCTAGGGGGTTTTTTCCACCCCTGGGAGTCAGCCGACATTGGCTTAATGTAGCACCATCTTGTATATGTTACATATTACCACGCTTGCTTGTACAGCTTATTTTTAACCACTTATCTTTTTTCTGTGCTTCTAATATGTAAAGCTGCTTTGAAACAATTACCAATTGTAAAAAGCGCTATATAAATAAATTTGACTTGACTTGACTTGACTATTTTACAATAAAAAATTTCAAGAGTAATCTTTCTTATTCTGTTTAAACTTTTAGCTTCTAAATTTATTATTATTATTATTATTGCTTAGTTGTAATGATGATATATAATATTTTTTTTGGCCCAACTATGCAGCCCTAACAAGCACAGCAAACCTGGAGCTTTTAATAAAATTACTAACAATAATAATAATAATAATAATAATTGCGATCACAATTTTATCAGAAAAATATGATTTTCCAAATTTTTTTTCAAGAGCTTCCTAATTCTAGGGTGACATTTTTACATAATTTTAGTAGAAAAATAACAATCATCACAAATCCATTTTGTTTCTCAGTAAGATCTCAGAGAGATACTCCACAGAGAAATGATAGACAGAATGAGATTATCGTTGTTTGTATGCTTAAGTTTAAAACGGCACTTCAATTATACCAACTTAATGTCTGTAACATATGCGACAACATGCCTTAATACCTCTCTGCAACATAAAAACACATCTAGTGCCATTACAGCAGATTCAGCCGCATACGACCCAGTTTACCGCTCAGCCTGCTGTTTTGTAGCATTTCAACCATTCAATTATGCTAATGCGAAGGTGTTAGTGCACAATGCTGAAAACATATCATTATTTAAGCCAACTTGGGTAAAGAGCACTACTCTTGGATCAGAGAAGCGAATGTCATTTCTCTGACGTAATGAACAAAATGTTCAGGGAACATAGGGTGCTTAGTTTGAAGTAGTTTGAAAGCCTCTTGTACACCAAGTGCATGCATTCACTGTGGGGTTTTATAATGAGTTCCTCTCCTTTTTTGCTCATTCTGAAGGCACTGATAGGCACTGAATGCGGGCGAAATTGCTCTGGCAGGAGCCGATCCAGCTCTTGCCTTTCGTTCATTATTTGTTTCAGATCAGAGAGAGATGTGGAGAGTCTATAGATCACAGTGTAAGCTCTGCATATGCGTCCCTCTATCTCCAAGGCACACAGACACAGAGAGAGCGCAATTTACTAAGGCTGCTCTGAAGGATCAACATCACTTCAAAGAGGCCCTGGCTGAGTGCGCTACCGCGTACGCCAATACGGGTCTTGTAAGTGTGGGTAAACACGAGGAGATCACAAGCCCTCTAATAGCAGCCTGTATCTGAAGAGGTCCCCACCTTCTGCCTGCCTTTTAAATGTCTTATGAGCTGGAGATACAGAAAGCCTCCGCTCTCATGTACATGAAGCACTTATGTGCAGCATTACTCTGAGTGCGGGCAAAATACACGCGCAAACACCTACTGATATTGATAAACATACAGTATGACTTCATCCGGAGATGAGTTGGGATCGGTTTTTGACATAAATACATAGCCACACATACATAACCATTCAAATGATTGGGGTCTGTAAGATTGTATATTATATAAATGCAGTTCTTTTGAACTTTGTATTCCTGGAGAAAAAAAAAGAAAAAAAAAAAATCACATTTCCCACAAATATACTAAATATTAACTGTTTTCAAGAAATGTAAGAAATGAAATAATAATAATAAAAAAAAAGTTTTTTAATGGCTGCTGAAAATTCAGCTTTACCAGCATGGGAATGAATTACACTTTAAAGCTGCTGTCTGTAACTTGTTTTGGTTAAAAATGATCCAAAATCAATTTTTGAGCAAGTACATAACTAGCCAGTGTTCAAAACTATCTCCTTACCTTAGCTCGATTCACAACGGTAAGCTTGTAATAATGCTTTATAATTCAGGTGGTACTGGTGGGTTTTTGCGGGAAATTCGAGTATGTCGCCATTTGTCTTTGCGTCATTACGTCACGTCTGTTTACATAAAGAACGAGTCCCAGCTAGTAGGCTACATGGCATGTGAGGTGGATCATTTATAGTGTTTTCTCACAGCAGCTGCAATAATTAAACGTATCATTTGGATGGCGGATTGTATGGTATGACAAATTAACGTTAGAGATTAGACTGTACAGAAATTGAAATCTACAGGTAACGCTAATACACACTAAATACACATAGGCCCGGTTTCACAGACAGGGCTTAGACTAAGCCAGGATTAGGATATTTAAGTAGCTTTTATAAACGTACCCTAGACAAAAACATTACTGGTGTTCATCTTGAGACAAAACATTGGCACTGACATATTTTAAGGTCTGTCAGTACAAGTTCCTTTCTGTTAAGTCTGTTTTACTGCAATGTGAAAAAAACCCGCAAAACGCGCCGGCGCGTTTTCAGACCTCAGAGAGTTAAAACAGCTCAAACATGCATTTTAGTCTAGGACTAGCTTAAGCCTTGTCTGTGAAATCAGGGGATAGTCACGCAGCACAGATGTTGTTAACATTAACAATTTCAGAACAAAGTATAACAATAATAATTTGCACGGTTTGACATGGTCCGAGCTAAGCGATTGTTAGGTTTAATCATTGGCAACGCGATTTATTGTAATGCTTTTCATTTCCTCAGTTGGTCAGATCAAAAGTGGCAGATTTCTTACTTGTTCAGATGACATTTTCCAGTGAAAATTCTTACTTTGGTCATACTTCAAGACTACGATCTGTGATTTCTGACAGCAAACATTAGATTCATCCACGCTGAGGAGTCATGCCGAGGCACAAACCATGTAAAGATGATAATTCCGCAAACAACTGCAATTGCAGGTTTCAAACAGAGATGGCGACAAAGAGGCAAAATTTATGGACTGCAGCTTTAAATTATATTATAAAAAAATTCAAATTGCAATAGTGTTTGACAATAACCGTTTGCTGTATTTTTAATAATTCTAGTTGAGGATTATATGGAAGTTTGTTTCTGCCAGGGAATAAAAAAAAAGAAGAAATTTGTGACTTTTTACTTTTTTAATTAAACGTGCAATTGCGAGAAATGATGTCAGAATTGTGTGATATAAACTCGCAATTCTGACTTTTTTCGTTACAATAGCGAGTTTATATCGCAATTTTTTTTCTCGCAATTCTGACTTTTCTTTCAATTGCACATTATCTCACAATTCTGACTTATGAGATCAGAATTGTGAGATATAAACTTGCAATTATGAATTATAAACTGACTTTTGCTGATTTTTTTCAGAAAGTCAGAATTGCGAGAATAAACTTGCAATTCTGAGAAAAAGTTTGCGTTATATAGCTATAACGCAATTGCGACATTATATCTCGCAATACTTTTTTTCTCAGAATTGCGAGATATAATGTCGCAATTGCGTTATAGCTTATATCATGCAATTCTAAATTTATAGTCACAATTGTGAAATAAAAAGTCAAAATTACCTTTATGTTTTATTCAGTGGCAGAAACAAGCTTCCATAGGAATAAGAGACTTTTAAATCTTACCAACCCCAAATTTTTATATATAAATATATATAATATATATATACTCTAGTAATGTATTTACCGTGCACATACGGTTTATTTACTTAAGGCCTACATTTCTTATGTTAATGAGAAATGGTGGTATTAATTTTCCACTCTGACATCATTTCTACAGTATAATTATCAGCCAAGTACAAAATTACAATCATACTATATGCATTCCTCTCTCAGTTTTCACTTGTTTGCCAGTGTTTACATTTTTGCAGATGGAGGCCGACCCTTGTCCTGTAAGCTGTACCCAAAGGTCTATTTTCAACAAAATTAGTGGTTAATGGTGTAAAATTTGTCTTCAGATCAGTTTTGGCCAAGTCTACCACATGTGCCACATGGAGAAGGAAAGTGATTTCTTCACTGATTAGCTTAATAAACCATCAAACAGTGGCTTAGATGCATATGTTTTGAAGGGGGAAAAAACTTGCTTAGATGTGATGTTTCTTTCAAACCATGCCACCAGATACACTTGACTACCCCCAAACCCCTGAGAGGAAGTGTAGTAAATAAAACTCCACTTTAAAACCATCCAAGTGATTAATTTAGCACATCCAGCTAAAATAATGTTCTTATCAAACTTGCCTTTTGTTTCTTGTGTTATGCTGAGCAGTATTTGGGAAATCCTGATGCTCTCAGTTGCACTATAACCTTGTAAGAATCCAAAATTAGATGAATAATAACAGGCCCCAGAATGGGTGGCAAAGTATTCCTCCATTACATATATCAAGGTTCTCACACCTAAAGACTCAGGAACACTGACATCTATTGGCTCAGAGGTTTAACTGCATGTGCTTAGGACAAACGCTATCATGTGACCCTTTTTCAATTCACATTTACACTCCATTTCTTTCCAGAGTCACTGCCTTTTTTCTCTTTTTCTTTTTTTTTTTTTT
>RJVU01053975.1:96210-127231 GCA_003731715.1 Anabarilius grahami
GTCGCAAAAGATTTCTATTTCAACAAAACAAATGCTGTTCTTTTGAACTTTCTTTTCATCAAAGAATCCCGAAAAAAATTTATCAGTTTTTTGAGCAGCAAATCAGCACATCAGAATGATTTCTGAAAGATCATGTGACACTGAAGACTGGAGTAATGATGCTGAAAATTCAGCTCTGCATCACAGGAATAAGTTTCCTTTTAAAATAAATTAATATATATAAAAAATGTGATAGAGTGTGACAGTGACAGAATAGTGAAGTGAAGTGACATGTGACATGTGGCCAGGTATGGTGACCCATACTCGGAATTTGTGCTCTGCATTTAACCCATCCAAGTGCACACACACAGCAGTGAACACACACACCGTGAACACACACCCGGAGCAGTGGGCAGCCATTGCTGCGGCGCCCGGGGAGCAGTTGGGGGTACGGTGCCTTGCTCAAGGGTCTCACCTCAGTCGTGGTATTGAGGGTGGGGAGAGCGCTGGACATTCACTCCCCTCACCGACAATCCCTGCCGGACCTGAGATTCGAACCCATGACCTTTGGGTTACAAGTCCGACTCTCTATCCATTAGGCCACGACTGCCCCGTTATATAGAGACAGGTGGTGGGATTTGTCAGGCCAGCAAAAGGATAACTGAAGTAGAGGTTAATTAGAAGTACACCAAGGATAACTAAATAAGAGTCTCAGATACGCATCCTCAGGTAAAGTAAACCCAAATTAACACTGCAGATGGGATAATCAGGCCCATTCAGAGTGAGAAAAGGGAGAACTGACAACTGCAGATTTGTCAGAAGTTTGCTTCATTGACATTGATCTCCATCTGTGGGCTTTTTACACCAGTGGCTTGAAGTGAAGCACTAAAGCCATGGTCGTTCTTGAACATGACACCATCTTTCCCTCCCTCCCAGCTGTGAGTGCCCCTCAGTGAGGGTACTGTGGCTCTGGCAAAACCCCCACCAGATGTTCCAGCTCTCCAGGGACTGATGGCAGGGCCTCCGATGAGGATAAGCAAATTGTCATTAGAGTCATTATGGCAAACGGGGCTTCATTTCCAAAGGCAGGTCACAAAGTTTGCGCTACGCTTTGTCTCACATGCCCAGAGTGGGCGTTGATGGATTTGTTGCCCGTGAAAACAGAAGGCCAAAATGTCCTCCGCTGCTGTGCTGGACTCACTGTGATACTGTATAGGGCTGAGGCTGCTCTGAACATAAACAAAGCATTGGCGTAGGAGTATTTGTGAATGCATTTCACACTTTTCGCTTTCTCTTTCACTCACTTTGTGTGTCTTTTTATAGTTTTTGATGAAAGTCCTTTGCCTATTAGCCTGCCTCATGCAGTGCCTCGTGTAATAATAAGCATAAAAATACACTGAACACACAAATACTGGATAAAACATACAAAATTTTGTTCAAATTAATAACAAAATCTCAATTTCTTATGCTTTTATGTTGCAATGCATTCTGGGATTGCTTTATCAGTGAAGGATACATGCACTAATGCTTTACACTGTAAAAAAGAATTGTTAGTTTAACTTAAAGTAAATGACCTGGTTGCCTTAAAATTTTGAGTTCACTGAAATAAAAAATTTGAGTTAATACAATGAAGGCGATTGGTTTAATCAACAGAAACTCAAAATATTATGTTATCTGAGCCACATTAATTATCTAAGTTGATTTGACAAAAGAAAAAATGTTGTGATAACAAATCATTCAAATAATTTTATACAGTGTAATAATAGGACAGTAGAAGGCAGCATAATGTCTTTTGGAACAGCTTTCAAATCTGGAGTGTATCTATTGTCAAATTTACACTGCAACTATGGCACAGAAACGCTTCTGAAGCGGCATTTAGGTGACATCTTTACGCAGACTGTTTAATGCTGCTCAGAGGTGGTATAAATGCATTTACACAACAATTGTAACTGTATACTTTGACACTAGAGGTTAAGGTGGGTCAGAGCAGTCATAATTTAGTGTGGCTTTTATGCAGCATTGCATCTTACACTGCATTTTGAGCTGACACAGAGTAGCATTAACTTGGCTGTGAAAAGATGGCTTGACATTAACATTGACAGAACTTGACATTAACACCTACCAAATGCGGGTTGATTTCAGCAGTGGTGTGTAACGCAGTCACTCCTACTAGCCACTTTGGTGGGTTGAATTTTATATGTAATAATCAAATTTTTCAATCTGAAATAATTGACTAAGTACATATCGATACTGAAATATCTGAAATGCTTCCCATACTCATTCTCCACAGAAAAGATACACGATACCAGCTGCGCTTTCTCGCTCTCTTATCTCTCCGACAGTGAGTTGACACACAAACCCGCCTTCCCTCACTCACTTGTTTTATTTGCTCTGGATGAATATTGTTGGTGTTCCAGGGCTTGGATTTTGGCATGGCATTGCACGTATTGCACATAATTTTACTCATTCCTGCAGAATTTTTTCTCACACCCAAATTGCACGCACACAAAGCTGCCTCTCAGTACAAAATTGAGTTATTTTTTGCTGTTTATTGCGCTTAAACAGTCAAATACACACAAAATAATGTCAAAATGCCTGTCTTGGTGAGTATATGTTTAAATAGAGTCAGTTATGTTTTAAGTGAACATAAACAGTTGAGAAAGAAAACACGTGTAACAGTATAATGGATCTGTGCGTCAGGTCTAAAAGAAACAGCAGCCTAATATATCTGTTGCCAAAATATGCAATTATAATAAATACATCTATATGGCAGTTTTTCCTCATGGTATCAGTGTGAAAATTGTGGCTAGTGAAAATGCTGAGAGCCTAGTAACTTTGGAAAACCATTAGCCACAATGGCTGGTGAGCAAAAAAGTTAATGTCAAGCCCTGCTTATGGTCAAAGTCCCTTTAAGACAAGTCATTTCACTCGGCAGCCATCTTTGAAACGGCTCTCGGGCATGCAAGTGCAGCTCCTATCTTTTTGAATGGGGAAACATCAAATTGTCCAAAGCTGTTCGCCAAGCATTTGATTAAATTTCATATTTGAAATCACCAATGAAATCTGACAACAACTGACTCAGAAATTTTGTTTATAAACGCTCTAATCATGACAAAAAAAATGCATTTTTCAGACTGGATCAAGCTAATGCACAGTACTAAGTGCACGTCTCTATAGGAAGCGCTGTTTCTATAGGAACCGGATCTTCTAACGGCCGCTGCAGTGACGCGATGACTTTACCAATCGGCAATTTGCTCTTATTTAGAAGGCGGGACTTATTCCGCCATATTGCGCGTTGCACTTTCTCCCATTTATAATAATATGAGTGCACCATCTTTCTATATATAAAGTCTTTGTTATGGTGTCTTAAAATGTTGGCAGCTCACTAGGTTTCGGAAGAGAAGTGATGTTTGCTGACTCACCTCTGAGCCCCACACACCACCAAAACCACCACACACACACTTTATTTCTCTGACTACTTTAATCTTTTCTTAAAGCAGTTTGTGGTTGGTTGATAAAAGGTTTTTGTTTGTGTGTGTTTGGAAGCATAAATCTCAACTTTGTTAGGTGTTATCAGCGCAACTCCTCTTTTGTCCTCCCCTGCTCCATCACTCTGCAATCTCTGCATTTATTATCAAAGCAGAGCCGATAAGAACAAACACAGAGCAGTTTGTCGCCACCTGACACGCTTTCCATTGGAGGAGATGAGAGGAATACTTATCTTGTGGGCTAGATGAGATAAAAAAGAGAATATTCCTAGAGGAGATCAATAATGGTTATTCAGTCCAGAGTTCTACCATTGAAAGCAATGACACTGTCCCAAGCCACTGCTGGGATATTGATTTCAATTTATTTTTAACTTAGTGATGGATATGGGACAAGCTGATAGAAAGGTATTGGTTGGATAATTACTAACATCTATTAATTGGAGGATGAGATGGAGCACTCAGTTTTTATTTAGCATAACAGCAAATGCAGACGGACTAGTCAATATGATGCAATTTACTCTCACAGATGTTCATTGGATTAAAGAAGATAAAGAAGATGCTTGAGATATTTACATTCTAAAAAGGCTAGAAGTTAAAAATCAGGGCCTGCTGCTATTTAATCACAGCTCATTATAATAATAAGTCTATATACAGTATATATAGCCTACTAACATTCAAAAGTTTGGGGTCCGTAAGATTTTTTAATGGTAAGTCTCTTTTTCTCACCAAGGCAGCATTTATTTGATCAAAAAATACAGTGAAAATTGAATATTGTGGAATGTTATTATATAAAGGGGTCATGAACTGTGTTGTTTTATTGTTTTATAATGTTTCCTGGGGTGCACTTATAATGTTAGCATGCCTTTTAGATACAAAATTGTCATCATTTAGAAATTCCTACCCTGATTTTAGCCCTCTTATTTGAACGCTCTGTTTTAAGGGGCGTGTCTGCTGTGAGACTTCAGTGTAAACGCCCACTGCTGTGATTGGCTAACAGCTTTCCATTTGAAATAGCTAAGTATTACGCTCTCCAAAACTGATGTTTTCAGCTAGTCAGCTTGAGATCCTTTCCATCTAAACTAGTTATATATCTTAAGCCTATAGTAAATGTTTTATAAACAGTGTAACCATATTCATGCAGTCCTGAAGCACAACCAAAACAACTTTCTTCCGCAAAATGCATGCGGTTTTGTTTTTTAACCGCTAGAGGGCCAAAAGTTGCATAGTGTACCTTTAATTATCTTTAGTGTATCCTTTAACTACACACACACACACAAACATAGTCACCTAAAGGTTTGAAACGACATGAGACTGAGTAAATAAAGACAGATTGTTTTTTAAAGTGAACTATCACATTAAAGATTCATGATTTTCTTGCTTATGGATTTCTTTTAGAATACATCAAATCCCATGTATCTACTCCAGAATCCTATTCCATGCTCGGCGGATTAACCATTTGTTTGTTCTTTTTGTGATGTATTTGGGCAGGTGAGTAGTGGAGCAGCAACAGATGGTGTTTATGAAGATAATCACGACAGCCTCATCTGAATGCATGTCAGACTAACACTTGCCTTTTGTGGGGAGAGAAACAGGTAACCATGACTGCTTTGACTGCAGTACATCAGGGACGAGGATAATCACTCCACCCCCCAGCATCATTTTGCAACAGTCAGATAGACGGAGTGAAGCAATCGAGGAGCGACCGGTTCTTGAACGCGAGCATACAGTCGAGCCATTAAAAATAGAAGGTAAGGATCTGCCCTTCAGGATTGCAACTATCAAACACCTGCCTGTCATGCAGCTAATCTCCTCGCCTCATTGGCTTTGCTCGGCGGTTAATAATTCAGTAACTGAAAGATTAATTGTTGCTCATTCAATTAACTTAGCCTCTTTTCAGTAGTTTTGTCATTCAATGCAAATGCACTCCATGACTGAGGGGCAAAATGCGCTACATGCTGAGCTCAGTTCAGTCTGTCACAAACAAGTTCCTTGCAGTACTGGAGATAGAACAATAAGTTCATGAATTTATTTTGTGTGGAAATTGAAGTGAAGACGCATTTGCCACCTGTTGTGTTTTTACTAAACTACTTTACACTAAACTTTCAGCGACCCAATTAAGATTACGTAAAATCACTTAAATCATGAGCTGAACATTTTATGCTGATATATAACATACAACATTTGTTTTGATATTCCGTCAAGTCAAGTTTATTGGTTCTAGTTTTTAACCTGCTGGTTGAGTGTTGTTGTGAACTTTTTGATTTAGTAAAACATTCTACAGTATACAGTCTACACTAAAAAATAATGTGTTGGCTCTACAAAAAAAAAAAATTAACAATAGTTTGCATCAGTTTTTTTGAGTTATGACAACTTAGAGTGAAATTACATTCAACCAACAAGCTACATTGAGTTAGAGGAACTTAATCATTTGTAGTATAAAGACAAATTTTTAAGTTGATTACTCAAAAAAAAAAAAAATAATTAAGTTGCTCCAACTACCAGAGTTGTAGCCCTGGAACCAATTAATCTGATCTATTTCAGTTCAAATCAACAGCTATCATAGCACATGCTAACAACTTATTTAACATGTATATTTAATGAACAAGTAAGATATTACTCGTCACTGGCATTAGCGCAGTCATTGCTTATAGAGTCAATGTAGTGTTCACCTTCATGTATCTACTCTTCAGCACAATGATAACCACAAAAACTTCAACATTACAGAAACTCTTTTAAATGTCAAACATAACAGCATTAAACACTAACAGGTCTTTTCCCTTCAATAAAAACAATTAAATTAACATTTCATTTCAACATTTATTCTCCTTATCCAGTCCTATGCAAAGCATGCTGGGAACTAGAAATCCACTGCCTAATTTCTGACGCTATCAAGACAATTTTATTAAGTTACTACAACCTAATTTTTTTGAAAAGCCAATTAACACTGAAATTTGAGTTTAAATTACATACAATATTAAGTTGATGTATAGTGATCAACATTATTATGTCAACAGAACTCAACAAAATAATGTTTGCAACTTAAAAGGTTTAATTAGAATTTTTAACTTGCAACCTTTTTTAACAGGTCACCTGAATTAAATACATTAAGGTAAATCTTATGAAAACATGCCCAAAATCTAAAGTAAAAAAAAAAACATAATTATAGTTGCATTGTGACATTATTTTGTCTGTATTGTAATGCGATACAGTTATGTTTATATTTGATTGAATCTGCATAAATTGGCAGTACAACAAAAATGACCATGATGTATAAATACTTACGTAATTTCTTTTCTTTTTCTCTTCTTTTTTTGACTTTGGGATAAAATGTACCATATTCCAGACATAATGTTACCATTGAATGGACATATTCTTAAGAATTTGTGTAGGTATAATACACTCTAATTGCATTAGGATTAATAAAGGCTAATTGTAATGCCTGTTTTTATATTTATTCATTTTTTTTATAATTACCATGATCCTCATTAGATTCAATTTACTGTAACACAATTATTTTTATATTAAATTTGATTTGATTAAATGTGCATAAATACAACAGATATTACCATGACGTTTATATATAATGAAAAAGACACATTGAAAATTATGGGAAAACTGTAATAAGAATGTAACACACGTTGTGTTCATAGAGGTACTGTATGTTCAAGCATGCCTTGTTCATATTCAGTGACTTAGAAATAAAGTATGCGTGTCTACGATGACCTGTCAACAACAAATCAGTGGCCTTTTCTGCTACCAGACAACACCCTGGGAGTTACAAGAGCAAACTTCATTTTCTTACACAGTTTGACAGCATAATCACTTGATTGAAGAAAATCTCACTTCACTGTGGGAGACGCATAAAATAAAGCACCACAGTCCTGTTTCCTCCCCCTCACCTATATGCAGCAGACCCAGAGGCAGCTTTGGTTTTTTAGGTTTTGCCTTATTCGCTTTGGGTATTAAGTTCCAAATTCTATCCAGCTGGAGAGGGGAAACCAACTCATCTACCTCCCTTGGTTCCCCCTAAATAACATTAAAAATATCCCACACCACTCCCTGCCTTCCACTCCACACACTATTCAGGGCTTAAGTAATCGTCCATCCTGGAAGGTAAAAAAGATTTGGAGGTCATTCGGCTAGTACGGCTCTCACAGAGAGTGAAAGAGCGAATGAAAGAATGAAAGAAAGAGACTGAACGAGGGGGGACGAGAACGCATGGAAAAACAAGGGGATAGATTGCAGGCAGGCAGGTGCAATCCACACGCATATGAGGTGGCGATTAGGGAGTGTGGGGCCCTGTGTGGGGCGAGGGGAACATCTGTGCCTATACCAGCCCACACAAAAGAGGTGGAGGGCCTCTCCACTCTCTCCATTCCCCAAAACCAGCCAGGCCTTCTCCAAATAGGCCAGTCTCAATCACACAGACTAATTTAGAGCACTCAGCCCCACAGCTCATTAGCATCTGAAAAACTGCAAGGCAGAGTGCGTCATGGGTAACTCAACAATACGCTACATTCGACTACATCACTCCCTGTTTAAATTAGACATATTCCAGCTGAGCTTACTTGACAACACTCAAACGAGAAAAAAATATAAAAATAAATTCTCTGTGGAACACGTACTGTTTGGTTGTTTTGTTACTGAATGAATCCACGTTTTTTGAACAAATCGTTGAGTGAATGGTTCGCATGACTCTCTCATACAGGCAGTCACTTGTCGCCACCTACTGGTGTAACCTGCAAAAACAACCACTGAAAATCTCCATCACTTATGCAAATGCTGTCAGTCTCTGAGACGCTCAAACACAGACAAACCGGGTGATACAAAGAGTGAAAATCCCAGATGCTTGTCCAATCAGATTCAAAGACTGGAACTAAGTGTTATGGACGGACGGATGGACGGATGGACGGACGGACGGACAGATAGACAGACAGACAGACAGATAGATAGAGAGACAGATAGATAGACAGATAGATAGACAGATAGATAGATAGATAGATAGATAGATAGATAGATAGATAGATAGATAGATAGACAGATAGATAGATAGACAGATAGATAGATAGATAGATAGATAGATAGATAGATAGATAGATAGATAGATAGATAGATAGATAGATAGATAGATAGATCACAGACATAGATAGATATAGATAGACTTTCAGTCAGAGACAGAAAAACCTGGATGGATGGATGGATGGATGGATGGATGGAAAATTAGATAGACCATCAGACAGAGACAGAAAAACATAGATAGATAGATAGATAGATAGATAGATAGATAGATAGATAGATAGATAGATAGATAGATAGAGACAGAAAAACATGGATGGATGGATGGATGGATGGATGGATGGATGGATGGATGGATGGATGGATGGATGGATGGATGGATGGATGGATGGATGGATGGAAAATCAGATAGACCGTCAGACAGAGACAGAAAAACATAGATAGATAGATAGAGACTGCCAGAAAAACATGGATGGATAGATATATTCAATGAACCTGTTTTTTTTTTTTAAGTATTTGCACAATCTTTCTCCTTGAATTTATGGTGTTGGATTTTGATGTGTATCTGGTTTGAACTGGAAAAACCAGGGTCCCTTGTGGAAAACACTGGGAAACAGATGAATCTTACAATCAGTACTGATATTTGATGAGAAATACTCCACATTTAACCTATGCAGTCTAGTCATTTTTTGACATTGAGGTAGATATGTGCAGACATAGCAATGCATTATGCATAAATCTATGGTAATGTGTTTCAAGGAAGAAAGGTTTATATGGATAGAGGATTCATTCTCTTCTATATATGTGGCCTTAGCAGCATGAAATATCGAACAGTTGCTAAAACATTAAAAAGCTCTTCCAAACCACTGACACCAGAGCACAATAACAAACAAATATGTAAGGAGAACCAAGCCTTTATCATAAAACATACATACATATACATAAGTCAGAAAAGACTATGAACGTTAATATAAAAAAGAGTAAAGACTCCATCATGCAACACATCTCATTGGGAAATCAATGTCTTTTTTGTATACTTGTTTGTGTGATTCCAGACAAGGCTAAACTGATAACTGTTTGGTCTTCCAGAATGTAAATAATATTAACCAAGATACTGTAAGAATGCATGTGTGAGAGCCAGTGAGACAGTGTTTACCCATGCAGTAGCTAAGCTAACATAATGCTGAACTGTTAATGATGGGACATGCTAACAGCTAACTTAAATGACTTAGATCTCACCGTATTGACATTTCCGCTTTTCTTTGTCTGTTGGTGTGATAAAAACATCTCACAAACACACTGTTATGACCCCAGATCTCTCCCATCATATTCATGGTGGGTATCTGTGACCGTCTTTTATTTTCTATCCCTCGCTCTCAAAATGCGTGCGTGTGTTCTTCAAAATATCGATATAAGCTGGGCCTAATCCTTCCACTCTGACGGCTTCAATGACAGAGGCACACCATCAGATAAGAGGTCAATGAACTGAAGCCGCCATCCCTTCATTCTGAATGAATGGGGTGCAGAGAGAGTGCTCTGCTCTGCTCATAATGAAAACCTAATGCATTTTGGATCGTACGGCTGACTCTTATGGGAATATTGAGCCATGATATTGTCTAGTGACATACACTACTATAATTCGTACATCAATTGGGAATTGGCGAAAATGAAAACATTTTCAGTGCCCATATAAACCCCATGATGCAACACATTTTTTAGCATTATAGTCTAGAGGAGAAATTATTTTGTGGTCCATGTCTTGTGTAGATAAATGAGAATTACTGGAGACTGAAGCTGATTCACAGGGTCCTGACGCAGGGTTTACTGCTCATTTAAAATGCACTACAACATTATCAAACACAGTCAACAATTAAATCTCAGAGATAATAATGACATTGTAATACTTATCATAAGCGTTAACTATACGATAAGTGTTTATACTTAGACCTGTCGGGATGGTTTTCGCTGATATAAAGTTGCAAATGCGAGTTATAAAGTCAGAATTGCGAGATATAAACTCAATTCTGATTTTTTTCTAGCAATTTTGAGTTTATATCACGCAGTTCTGACTTTATAACGCAGTTGCGACTTTATATCTTGCAATTTTGACTTTCTAATGCAATTCCTGCTTTATAACTCGCAGCTGTGAGTTTATATCTCGCAATTCCAACTTTATAACTCGCAGCTGTGAGTTTATATATCGCAATTCCGACTTTATAACTTGCAGTTTTGAGTTTATATCTCGCAATTCTGACTTTCTAACGCAATTCTGACTTTATAACTCGCAGTTGTGAGTTTAGATCTCGCAATTCCGACTTTATAACTCGCAGTTGTGAGTTTATATCTCGCAATTCCAACTTTAAAATGCAATTTCGAGTTTATATCTCGCAATTCTGACTTATAACGCAATTGCGAGTTTATATCTCGCAATTCTGACTTTCTAATGCAATTGCGAGTTTATATCTTGCAATTTCGACTTTATAACTTGCAGTTGTGAGTTTATATCTAGCAATTCTGACTTTATAACTTGCAGCTGTGAGTTTATATAACGCAATTCTGACTTATAACGCAATTGCAAGTTTATATCTCGCAATTCTGACTTATAACGCAATTTCGAGTATATATCTCGCAATTCTGACTTTCTAATGCAATTGCGAGTTTATATCTCGCAATTCCGACTTTATAACTTGCAGCTGTGAGTTTATATCATGCAATTCTGACTTATAACACTATTGCAAGTTTATATCTCGCAATTCTGACTTTCTAACACAATTGCAAGTTTATATCTCGCAATTCTGACTTTATAACTTGCAGCTGTGAGTTTATATCTCGCAATTCTGACTTTCTAACACAATTTCTAGTTTATATCTCGCAATTCTGACTTTCTAACGCGATTGTGAGTTCATTTCACGCAATTCCGAATTTATAACTAGCAGTTGTGAGTTTATATCTCACAATTCTGACTTTATAACGCAATTGAGTTTATTTCTTGCAATTCTGACTTTATAACTCGCAATTGCAAGTTTGTATCACGCAATTCCGACTTTATAACTCGCAGTTGTGAGTTTATTTCTTGCAATTCTTACTATATCACTTGCAATTTCTGAGTTTATATCTCGTAATTCTGACTGTATAACTCGCAATTGCGAGTTTATATCACGCAATTCTGAGGAAAAAAGTCAGAATTGCAAGATAAAACGTCACAATTACCTTTTTTATTTTTTATTCAGTGGCCATAGTTATGTTTTTTAAACACTAGAGGGCTGAAATTGTAGTAGACCTTTAAATAAATATACTCTACTATACAATACATTTTTATTTATAAAATATACAAATATTTAGGTTATTAACTGATGCAAAGTTGATTTTTCAGCAGCTATTACTCCAGTCTTTAGTGTCACATGAGCCTTCAGAAACCATCAACCCTAAAAAGGACAAGTGGTCTGGGTTAGATTGTTTAATATGAAAATATATGTATAAAAAGTCTTACAACAATGATACATCTGATGCGCCATATACTTGCGTTGCTTAAAACTGCCAAGTTACCATTCCTGAGGTGAATTAAGCAAAATAAAGATGCCAATATTCCCATTTTCACTGTTTACAGTACTAAGGTGGTGGACAATGACTGTGGGTTAATCTATTTAGATGGCCCACTTTACAAGTCAACTTTACAGGGCACTATTGGACAATTGGAATGTACATTGAGCATGCAAAGAATGAGTAAAAATGCAGATATCATATTATACTTGTTTTTGTAAATCAGCTCTGCGAGGCATGGCAGCTTTCATCAGTTTTAAAACAGCAGGAGTTCATGATTTTCCGTAACAAGCACTGGCAAACCTACTGAGTTTAAGGGAAACAAGTGATGGGAATGTCTTCAGAAATCTGATGAAAGAGTCACTTTTTTGGCATTTCCTGCAGCTAATTCCACTGGGATGACATCAAAAGTTTAGTCGTAACATTATGGATGTGGCATGAGGCATAGCTGAAATATGCAGATGATATCATTTGGTTGTGGTTGTGAGAACCCTTACTGGGAAACATCATTTGATTTACTCATGCATGGTGTCACTCGGCATGGAGCATCACAACAAGGAACTCGGTCATACACTCCTCGAATGAGCGTCTGTTGCTAGGCAATTACTGGAATCAAGAGACAGGATTTGTAAGAGGAAAGCATGTTTACCTTGGTACAGAACTTTAAAACAAATCATGCTGCTTTGAACATTCCACTCATTATTGTTTATAAAAGTTCATCTGGATCAGCTTCAGACTGATTCGTAGTGCATTTGAATCACATCAAAATTCTCCTGTACAAAAAGAGCAATATACTCAGCTAACAGAAAATATGTTCTAGAACTTTTTTCTACTCTTCCCATTCAGTTATGAAGATGTTATTAAGAATAACATTAAGACTTTCAAATCATGCAGTTAATTAAATGTTTTTTTTAAAAAAAGTTTATTTTTATATTAAAGGGATAGTTCACCTAAAAGTGAAAATTTTGTCATCACTTTCTCACCCTCAAGTTCTTCCAAGCCTGTATGAGTTTCTTTCTTCTGTTGAAGAAGATCTTTTGAAGAATGTTGGTAATCAAACAGTTGACGCTAGCCATTGACTTCCATAGTAGCCTAAATTAAATCTGTTCATCATATAAAGTGATCGTGTCTCTTCAGAAAATTTGGACTAAACCACTCAATTCATATGGATTCGTTTTACGATCTCTTTATGAACTTTTTGAAGCGTCAATGTTTTAATTGCGTAGCTGTCTACGGAGGGACAGAAAGCTCTCAGATTTCATCAAAAAGAACTTCATTTGTGTTCCAAAGATGAACGAAAGTCTTACGGGTTTGGAACGACATGAGGGTGAGTAATTAATGACAAAATTTAAATTTTTGGGTGAACTAACACTTTAAATGCAACATTATGTTACAGAAAGAAATCAATAGAATATTCATTCTTGAATAAAGTCAACTTTAATAAAGGCATAAAAGTATAGAGCTATAATATTAATGTGAAGAGCAATCTTTTTTATTTTATTTTTCTTTCCTACAGAATCACAGTTATTTTGATCCCACAAAACAATTCTGTGTTCCATAAGAAATTTTATAGAATATTGCATTGAAAATGGAGTGAGCGGGTGGGCTGCTTTTGTGTGCCACTCTTTGGTAAATACGTTTGTCACCAACGCGTCAAGACAATTCAAAACGCAATTGGTGGGCCAAACTTTTAAATAAAACTTTCGAATCGCCTTTATCTTTCTAGTTCAAGTAAATGGGTGAATGTTGTATGACTATTTGTGCTGATAGAGGCAATCAGAAGGAGCTAGCTTGAGTGAGATGGATGTTTTGGTTTCAGCAACAGCACAAGGCACAGAAAAAGCAGCTTGGCATTGGAGGTGCAATCACTCAACTGAGACTTTACTTACAGATCAATACATTCAAGCTGGAGGTCATCAGAGGTATTGCTGTTAGCCTGACCGCAAATGCAACACAGTCAAAGGAAGGCAACAACAAGTTTCAGGTGATCTACAGTCCAATTTGTTTTCCCCCTCACAGTATTTCATCATATGGCTGGTCTCATAGAATGCTGCACTCATTTAAAGATCAGCTCTTTAGTTTGCTAAATGTGTGCTCAGTAATTTTTACTTATGTGCTTTAAATGGTTTACACATAAAGGATGAAAAAGATGTTTAAATGCTACACTCGCATGAGATGAAGAATCCAATCATATCAGAAGACTAAGTCTGAGCATGAAACGGAAGTTGTGATAGCCTTTTCTTCCCTATTGTGATGAACATCTGAGTGAAATGGCTTCTTAAGCAAGACAAAATGCAGGTTGGGACTTGAATTTGTCCACCGGGAATCGATTGAATGGTTGTGGTTTGCTATTGATCTCATATGCTGTGATTGACAGATTGATCCCGCCCTCACACCAGTAAACACGTCATCAGAGAAGAGATGACACTGCAAGTGGGAGGGAAAGTTGTTTTGATTGAAGATTAAGAGTTCATGTGAATTTAAAAAAAAATGATGTGCATGGATAATTAATAATAAATACTGAAGAAAAAAAAACAATTGTTAATCTCTATTTCATGGCAACTTTAAGCTATTTGACATGGAGCAGAATCATGGCTAACAGTAAATGGCATGTTTCTATGCAACATCTGTAACTGATCGGTAACATCTCTAATTTTGATTTTGCATCCGCACCACATGTTGACATATGTTGCTCTAAAACCTTTATATACCTTTCAGCATTCATAGTGCCTTCCAAAACATGCAAGCTGCCCATAACGTATGTACTTATGCTCCCCATAACATCAGAGATGCTGGCTTTTGGACTGAATGCTGATAACATGCTGAAAGGTCTCCCTCCTCTTTAGCCTGGAGGACACGGCGTCCGTGAATTCCAACAAGAATGTCAAATTTGGACTCGTCTGACCATAGAAAACTTTTCTACTTTAAAACAGTCCATTTTAAATGAGCCTTGGCCCACAAGACACGATGGCGTTTCTGGACCATGTTCACATATGGCTTCCTTTTTGCATGATAGAGCTTTAGTTGGCATCTGCAGATGGCACGGCAGATTGTGTTTACCGACAGTGGTTTCTGTAAGTATTCCTGGGCCCATTTAGTAATGTCATTGACACAATCATGCCGATGAGTGATGCAGTGTTGTCTGAGGGCCCGAAGACCACGGGCATCCAATAAAAGTCTTCGGCCTTGTCCCTTACGCACAGAGATTACTCCAGTTTCTCTGTATCTTTTGATGATGTTATTCACCGTAGATGATGAGATTTGCAAACGCCTTTGCAATTTGACATTGAGGAACATAGTTTTTAATGTATTTCACAATCTTTTTATGCACTCTTTCACAGCTCTGCCCATCTTTACTTCTGAGAGACTTTGCCTCTCTAAGACATCCCTTTTATAGCTAATCATGTTACAGACCTGATATCAATTAACTTATTTAGTTGCTAGATGCTCTCCCAGCTGAATCTTTTCAAAATGTCTTGCTTTTTCAGCCATTTGTTTCCCCCTGCCAACTATTTTGAGACCTGTAGCAGGCATCAAATTTGAAATGAGCTCATATTGTGCATAAAATTGTAAAATTTCTCAGTTTAAACATTTGTTTACATTTACATTTATGCATTTGGCAGACGCTTTTATCCAAAGCGACTTACATTGCATTATTCTATACATTTGTATCCGAGTACGTGCAATCCCTGGGATCGAACCCATGACCTTGGCATTGCTAGTGCCATGCTCTAGTGCCATGCTCTAACCACTGAGCTACAGGAAAGCTATCATTTGTTATGTTATCTATGTTCTATTATGAATAAATCTGAAAGTCTTGCAGTTTTCATTTTATTCAAATGTAAAAAATGTTCCAACTTTTCTGGAATTCGGGTTGTAGAAAATAACTACACGAGTAAACATGAGGGGGAAAGTCCTCCAAGTTTTTTTTTTTAAATCTTGTATTCGGCACAATAACAGCCTGATATTGCTTTTGGCAGGATTTTTGCATCCCTTCTACTCTACATCCACTGTATAGTTTTGTTAGTTTAGAGATACGACGCTGACAGCATGGCCCGCCTGTACCTCATTCTGCATATTTCCTAACTTTTCTAATTAATAGGAAAGCCTGGGATTACAGGAATGATAGATGGCACAGTTTTTAGGAGAAATCCTGTTGTAAATAGAAGTGCTTCCAAAACCCTCAGGGAAGATGGAAAACTAGGGTAACATCCAATTTGATCTTTCCAAAAAATCCTCCTGTTTCCAAGGAGAAAAATGATTCAAGAGCATGATTCCAAAAACACACATTCGTAAAGTCAAAAGAACACGCAATAACTCGATGTTTTATGTATATAGATATTTTCATGTTGCATGACAGGAAATCCTGTGTGCATTCAAATAAATCTATCTCATAACACCCATATCACAGAATTGCATTTCCCCCTTTGTTTCAAGCTGTTCAGATGTGGGAACCAGAAATTCCCTGTCTTTTATTCCGGGCACAAACCTTTCTTTCATGATCCAGGCGGCAGTGGAAGGTCTTGACCCCACTTCCACAGCCCTCGTCTCCTCAATACCTGACGCTTGGCTTGCCTCCGTGTGGATTATTGCAACACTCCATGCAGGCACTTTGATGTAATAACTATGTGCAACTTGAAGGTAGAATGAAATCTCACCTGATGGAACACAGAATAGACAGACAGATGGGTGGAATGTTTCAGCAACACCACAATATCTGCAATCATCATGCAACAGTTGCTTGCTTCGTTTACAGAAAATAGAAGACCGTGCAAAGCATGGCTTCCACTTCTTTTTGTCTTTGGATAACTAATTTTCTGTAGTTTTTTTATGTTAAGAGTGTAATTTTCCCCCAAAAACAAGTTAAGCGCAGTCACCTATCAAGAAACGTTCAGAGTTCCAAAATATCATGAATGGATTCAATCACGACAAACAGCAATCCTATACATACTGTAAGGATGTGCTACCAGAGCTATACATTAAAGGGTTAGTTCACCCAAAAATGAAAATTCAGCCATTAATTACTCACCCTCATGTCGTTCCAAACCCGTAAGACCTTCGTCCATCTTCAGAACACAAATTAAGATATTTTTTAATAAAATCTGATGGCTCAATGAGGCCTCCATTGACAGCAAGATAACTAACACTTTCAATACCCAGAAAGCTACTAAAGACATATTTAAAACAGTTAATGTGATTCAAGTGGTTCAACCTTAATGTTGTGAAGCGACGAGAATACTTTTTGTGTGCCAAAAAAAACAAAATAACAACTTTATTCAACAATATCTAGTGATGGGTGATTTCAAAACACTGCTTCATGAAGCTTCGAAGCTTTCAGTGGTTCGGAGCGTGTATCAAACTGCCAAAGTCACGTGATTTCAGTAAACGAGGCTTCGTTACGTGATAAGTGTTACAAAATTTCAATGGTTCACCACTAGGGGGCGTGATTTTGAAAGTTTGATACACGCTCCGAACCACTGATTCGAAACAAAAGATTCATTAAGCTTCAAAGCTTCATGAAGCAGTGTTTTGAAAGACTGGAAATAGTCTAACCTTACATTTTGTAAGTAAAATACTGTTAAATGTACCATTTTTTTGAAGTAAAAAGAACAAATCATCTTATAATTTACAGTAAAAAAAAACGTAAACTGACATTCCAAGATTTCCCTGCACGACACTTCACATTTTATGGTTTTTAATTTTAATAATTTCTTCTTAGTTTTTTCTTATCAGTTAAGGGTTTTATATTAGTGTTGTTAATGTTATTATAATCTAATGTTGTTAATGAAATGTTTCTTGCAATATGTTACTGTCGTGTGTAACCATGATGGTGTTTTGTGTTGCTTTTCCAGCAGTCTCATTATGGTGGATGTCAGTATATGTATAAAAGTACAATAGATTTTAGTATGGCCTTGTTAATTCAGTGCCTACTTTGTTTTTGGAGGGTTCTTAAAATGTTAAATGGACTGTTTTTCCCAATCTGTTGTCTTTCATATATTGTACCTGTTTTTGAATCAATGTGAGGTCTTGTTGTAAACATTATATTAAAGTAATCTGGATTCCCCACACACTAATCACTAAAAAGTATGATGTTGAATGGATATGATGTATGTTGTATGTGTTTTACCTTTGTCTTTAGAAGCTGGTGCTTGTTATTCAACCACCTGGACTGGTGTTGTGCCATACAGGCCCTTTTTCCATCTGGTTTTAAGATGCGTTTTGGTTGATCGGATCACAAGTAGATGAGGGAGACACATTCTCCATCTCTATTGTCCACTTTCAACCACTTCTGTCCTGATCTCTTTGAGGGGAGGGTCTATGGGTAGGCAAATGTATGGGTTTTTCAGATATTTTGATCTAATGGACGAAATCAGCAGACAAAGTTTAAACCCTGTCTGGCTAGTGCGCTTCCCATAATGTTTATGCATGAGGTCAGTAGGCAAAGAGTAGACAGTTTTTGTGGCTGTTTGAACACATTTGACCACATGAGCGTCTACACTACGAAAGCAATCTGGTCGAATGCGCTTTTGACTACCTCTAGAAATGGTTGAAAGTGGACAAGCTCAAAACATTTTAGACCCTGTTTACACCTTTATTTAGCGTCGTCCACTTGTAATCCAATTGACCAAAACGCATCTTAAGACCAGGTGTAAACAGGGCCTGAATTTGAGATCAGTTTTCTCTTTTGTCTATAATGGGTAAACCACATCACATATTTGACTTTTCTTCTGTGGAATTTTCCAATAGAGGTAATTCTTCAGTCACCCTTATTGGATCCAAAAATAAACCCTGGTTTTGGTGTATTAATCCTTTACAACTATCCATAAAATAAATGAGGTAATTTTGTTCCGAAATGCACAAAAAGGGTTGTGTTGTCTTTATCAACATCAACAGCCAATTAATGTTAGCTGTTCTAGCAGGCTTACACACCTTGATCTGTTTGAAAGTGTCTAAGTGTCACCAACTGATGGATTCAATGCATCATATTTAGCTGATGGCAGCTACAAACAAATGGATGAACACAGAGTCCGAAGAAGATGGGTAATTCACTAAGAATGGATTGCAAAGACTGATAGTGTCATTTATTTGCACCAAATCCACTAAAGGAATTGACTCCAATGCAAATCACCCCAATGCGTTGTGCTGAACATAATTTGCAAGGTACAATTGTCAATCTTGTTGAGAGGATAGAGTCTAGAGCAGACTAGCATGATCTGACATACTTTACCGAGGCCATATGGAATCCCAACACATGAATGGCTCCTTAAATGCTGAAAGTGTGCTCAACCAGACCTTGTATCTATAAGTCTGGTTATAATGCTTCATCGTTTGATGAATTACTGCTGATATGATCACTATTCTATTTACAAGCTGCATTACATTGGTAACATCACAGTGTTATTAATATATTAATCTTATTCTAAGTTTTAGATGCTGTGTGATTTTTACACTTCACAGTTGTAGATTCTCAGATTCATTTGATTGAAGATCAACTTCATTTTAAGCTTTAAAAAATATGACTTGCTCTTGCCATCACAGCAACTGGAAAGTTGAATTTATTGTAGTGTAGTCATCTTTACTGACAATGAGAAAAGACCTAATAAACACCATTGGAATCAGTTGTCTTTAAAATGATGCAAGTGGCGTATTAGGGCCTTAAATGGAGTCCAGAACGAGTCCTGAACAGCCAAATACCACTTGGGAAATAAACATCTTGAAATAGGCATGGGGCCAGGAAATGGATTTCATTGCAGAACTAATCAACATGGGCCATTTTAGAATTGAACAATTTAGATTTGGATTGGATCTTTACTGATAGAGTTATCAACATGTCTCATGCCAGCCAATGTAATTTGATCCTTCATGTCCACACCAAATCCTGACAGATGTCAGCAGATCCAGCTAGGACTTGTGCAGCTAGTTTGCCGTGGTATTAAGAGGGCTAACCAGAGTTAGCCATTACATTTATCCAGTGATGTGGTTTGATTGGAATTCAGATGATCTTTCACTAGTATCATAAGGAATCTGTCAGCACAAACTCAGGCTACAAACACATGTCATGAGTGAAGATGGATTCTGTTTAGGCTTCTTCACAGTGCAGAAACCTAAGCCATTTATTCCATTGGCAGCTAAAGAGAATTATGCCTCTCGTAAAGCCGCTGCATCTAAAAAGGAATACCCCATAGTGTGAGAGTGAATCAGTAGGCTGAACTGAATTTGAGGAGATCTAAAGACTTAGATGAATGCATGTCTTGCCAGTACGTGTCAAACTTTAAGACTGTCCCATGATTACATGGTTACAATCTTAAAGCTTTTCTCTCTGCCATTGGTTTCTCACTGCGCAACTTTTATCTGTGCAGCTGAGACACACAAAGAAATCTGAATTATCCGTTTCACCTTTTTAGAAGTCATTGTATGGCTTAAAACTGTGGAATATATATATATCAGCTTTGCCATTACAGGAATTAATTACATTTAAAATATATATCTATGTAGTTTTGCTCTAAGCAAAAGTTTGTCAGGGGCCCCTGTCAGTGCATTCATAAAAACCCAACACAATCTCACGGCAATTCGTAACTATTTTACATTTTGCTGAATTGGTGGCTAATTTGTGTGAATTTTGTACAATCTAATTCGTACGTTCATACGATCTGTTTTAACCCCAGTGACGGGTAGGTTTAGGGGCGGGGTTAGGGGTGGTCCTTCATAATGAGATTCATTTGAAAATCATACATTTTTGTACAAATCAAATTCGTCACCTCGTAAAATAGTTACTTTTTCCCGTGAGATCGGATTGAAAACCCCAAAATAAACCCCAACCTCTTTAATCTGTTCTTTCAGAGCAGTTTCACTGTCAACAAACAACAGTGAGTTGAAACATTCAGTAATACAATAAAAAATCAAATTACAAACAATAGGAGAAATAAAACAGAAAAAAAAGATATGAATGAAATAAACAATTTAGACTACTAATGAAAATAACTTACTATACAGAAATTATATAAATTAATCAAATGTAAAAAAAAAAAAAAAATGATTCTCTCTTATTCTTTTGTTGTTTGAGAATAACATTAAATGACAGCAGAGGATTTATTAGGCTGCTGTCAATTTAAGACTAAAAATTTGATTACTTTCCTAACTGTTCATGTTCACTTAAGACATAACTGACTGTGTCTAGATAAAAACTCAGAGATGGACATTTTGAGTGTATTTGTTAGTTTAAGCGCACGCCCAAAGCCCAAAGTAGCGTACCCTTGTCTATGTTTCTCTCCGTCTTGGATCGCACGAACAGAAAGTTGAACAACTTCTCTTTCGCAGCTCAATACGCTTTTACACGTTAGATGAATTGACTGATTTAGGTGTTACGTAGAAAGGGTGACAGCGCATCACTTTAAAGGAAAGGAACGGAATGCGGCATTGTGATTTCACAATCGCTTGAAAGCAAAATCTAATGAAACTGAAAGACAGCCCTAGGGCCCTATCATACACCTGGTGCAATGCGATGCCAGGCACGACGCAAGTGTTTTTTTTTTTTTAGTTTCAGCCCGACGCAGTAATCATTTTCACATCCACGTTGCTTAAATAGCAAATGCATGGGCGTGCTGGTCTGAAAACAAGGTGTGTTCAGGTGCGTTGTTGGCGTATTGCTATTTTGAGGCAACTGAAAACAACTGTGCCATTGACCAACAAAAACCTGGTCTAAAGTCAATGGCGCACATTTTTTTTGTTATTTAAAGGTGCTAAAGAGGATGTTTTGTTTTATACATTTTTGCAATATTACTTGAAACTGTCTTTACTAACTGATAAAAGACTATTTATTAGGTGCACTGAAAGTAATAATATTAATATACATCATCTGTGCACGAGGTAGGGCCTTAAAAACATCAGCCAATCGTTTACGCGATCATCGTGTAAACGATTGGCCCTCTGGCTTGTCAATCACTGCCATGACGTTCCTTGTGAGAGACGCGCGGCTGCGCGCTCCAGTAACTTTCCACACTCCACAGGCGCCGCATGCAATGTTTTTGTCAGGAGACAGGAGTAACAACTGCAGATTATGAGTTACCTGCGGTGAGTCCGACATAATGAATCCACTAACACGACACAGCGAATGCCAGTGCTAAACAAACACTCGTGTTCCAATACTCCTGCACGAGTTTTGGGAGGAGTTCCCTCGAACTGAGCTGTGAAGGAGGGGGGTTGTTCTTACGCATGCGCTCATTTAAAAAACTCACTAACAGTGTTTGGGTTCTCAGTCGACGAAAAGATCCTCTGTATCACCTTTAAAGGGCGCGTTAGTATGCGTCTATAGGCGGGTGCACAACGCTCGTACACTCTGCTTGTTACACACACAAGGACGCGCAGCAGCACACAAACATGCCAAATATTAAAAAGAAAAGGATTCCTCTCTGGAAAAGCGTTCAGTCTTTGACACTCTGATTGGTTTATTGCACATTATGCCCAAAACACACTCATGACTCATTAAGAGACTAGGGTACAACCCTTTTAACCCGTCCTTAGATCGTTAAAATAGGGCCCCTAATCATTAAATCATTCTTGAGAGCAAAGGGGCCCCCTGGTGGTTCGGGGGCCCAACACAACGCACATACTTTTAAGTATAGGGAGGACCAGCCCTGTTTTGAATGAACAACTGGGTGAGCACATTAAACTTGAACAGGTTAATTAACCATAAATAGACTACTACTACCACTAAAAACTAGAAATCACCATCATTTATGTAACAAATTTTAAAACATACAGTGGCAATGAAAAGCAGTTTAAATAAATATTCCTTTATAACAAAGACCTGCATACACACAGAAACTATAACCAGCTCATATGGATCATCTGTGCTACAGTATATTTCCCCATTCAGAGTTTTTGTTGGCTGATCTCTCATTCACTTGTCTGCTTTATTTCAGCAATCACACATAATGAAAGAGTTTCATTGCGTTCAGCATCTGGTCTTTTGGCAGCCGTTGCTGAACCTGAACCTCGCGTTGGACTTTCCTCAAGTTGGCGTGAAAAGTGTTAGCATTTACTGTTATCATGGCACATGACAGTTACTTTTAAGCTCGTAATACTATTGATTATTCGCAGACTTGGATTCGAAAACACTCATTCAGACCGAGCAGTGTGGTATTCTCATTATTCACACATTTCTGTACGTTTAAAGGAAAACTGGTGGTTTCAATAGATTATTTGAGGAAAAAGGGGGCAGGTGCACACTGAAACTCCTCATGTTTTATGCTGCTTTGACGAAGAAAATAGCCTGAATTTCCTGTTGTACTGAGATCAAGAGCAGTACTTTTTAATGTGCCACATTCTAATCTTATTTATGCAGCGGCCAAGATCTCCTGATGCCAAATACCATCAAAACCGACAGCTTTGATGCTGGAGCCAAAGCATTAAAAAAACTGGAATGTGGTAGTGCCTGCAAGTGCCAGGTGTATATCACCCTGTAATTAGGCCTGAAATGAATTAAATCTGGGTATAAAATACTGTATGAAATGTGTGATGCTGGCATTACACATATTAGCTTAATATGCACAATGTCTGACCAGAGCAACTACATAAAAAACAACGTTTTATGGACAGGTGTGATTCTCTGATGATTTTTCTCTACATCAAAAAGAGTGCTTCAAATCTCTTACCCCTTGCAGGCGATCCCTGAAAATGAAAGACACACTTTTATCCTCCGCACATGTTTTGGTGTGTCAAAGTATCCCATTTTCTTCCAGTGTGTAATAAGTTGACAGTGTGTTTGGCACTCAGCAGGAACAGCTCTGAGGAACATGAAAATGACCTTATTATTTTCTCTCCAATGACATCATTGCTCATCTGCAAGGTGTTAATTTGAATTTGTGCACGTTTGTGCGACTGAGCCATTTCCTTCAAATGAGTTTAACTGTTCTTAGTTCTCGTTTCCTCTGTTATAACAGGCCCACGGTGCTTTATCTTGAAAACAGACGATCCATCTTAACTAGAATTTGCGAAAGAACAAGAAAAATAATTACAAAACACCACATTGAATTGGCCTCATGTCAGTATGACAATAGGAAAACAAAATATTAATCTTTGAAGTGATGAAACGCAGATAATTACAACCTTTGTTTTGTGAAAATGTAATTGCAACATTCAACATTAAAAGCTCTCATTAATGACAACAGTTGATATATTGATACTGTGAAATTACAATACAGAACAGCCAAAAGAAAGAAAGAAAGAGAAAAATGTTAACTACTTTACACGCTATGAAATAATCACTGTTTGCCGCTTTAAGGAGGGCTGTCAGAATAAAACCCTTTAGAGAATGATGAGCAGTGCAACACACAAAAAGAGAAAGATCCATAATGCACAAAAAGTCTAATATTCATTCTGCATTATTAAGGTGGATTTATATTAAATATTAAAAGGATCATATGCTGTTTTAATATTCATAGGACTGAACTTTTACTGAAATATTGGTGAAATGCTTTTATGTGCGCTTGGCTGGAGAGCTGATCTGATTAAATTTCATTGTTTGATCACCTTCTCGTGTTCTGAGGGTGAATGAGTTGAACTGAGTCCAGGTCTCTGTTTCCAAACAAGCTGGCAATTGATCAAAAATCTAAAAATGCTTTTTTTGTGTTATACTATAACTTATTGTGTTAGGGCCTGTTCACACCAAGTATGACTACTATAACGATTATCATTCTAAATTTAAAAGAATAGCAGGGTCCACACCACAACTATAATGATAGCGGTACATAACGATATTGTTGGAATCACTTCAAAAATGAGCTCGAGAATTTAAAGCAGCAGACGAGAAAACTGCACCGCGTGCTTAGAATTAATAGAATTTTACCGTGCGTTCATGTGGATGCTATTATAATTATCGTTATAGTTTTCTTTATAGTTCATCATGTCCTGTTCTTTATGGAAGCTTGTTTTTTTGCAACTTTTTCTCTCACAATTCTGAATTTTTTCTCAGAATTGCGAGATATAAACTCACAATTGCAAATTATAGGCCTAAAGTAAACATTGCGTGATATAAAGTCAGAATTGCAAATTATAGTCCTAAAGTAAACATTGCGTGATATAAAGTCAGAATTGCGTGATATAAAGTCAGAATTGCAAGATATACAGTCAGAATTGCGAGATATAAAGTCAGAATTGCGTGATATAAAGTCAGAATTGCAAGATATACAGTCAGAATTGCGAGATATAAAGTCAGAATTGCGTGATATAAAGTCAGAATTGCAAGATATACAGTCAGAATTGTGAGATATAAAGTCAGAATTGCAAGATATAAAGTCAGAATTGCGAGTTGCAAAGTCAGAATTGTGAGATATAAACTCACAATTGCATGTCATAATGTGCAATTGTGAGGGAAAAAAGACTGATGTTTTTTCTCAGAGTTTATATCACGCAATTCGGACTATAAAATGCAATTGCGAGTTTATATCATGCAATTCTGATTTAATAACTCGCAATTGTATTTATACCTCACAATTCTGAGAAAAAAGTCAGAACTGTGAGATATAAAGTCAGAATTGCGTGATAAAAACTCGCAATTGCAAGTTCAAATCTTGCAATTCTGAGAAATAAAATCAGAATTGTGAGATGCAAACTCACAATTGCAAGAAAAAAAGTCAGCATTGTGAGATAAAAAGTTGCAATTATCTTTTTTATTTTTTTATTCAGTGGCAGAAGCAAGCTTCCATAATTCTTTAATAAATAAGAACTTAAATATAAAAGTAACTTAAAATGCTCTCATTACTTTGCCTATTTTTATCCAACATTGTTCCATAGATTCCAAACGAAGCCAAAACAGAATCAACTTTAAGCAACAAATTGAGTTTGTTCAAACTTCAATCCAGTGTGAATCAGTGTTTTGAACGCATTCGTTGAGTGATTGATTCAGCGACTCACTAATAAAGTTTTAAAGGGATAGTTCACCCACTTACCCTCAGGCCATCCAAGATGTAGGTGACTTTTTTCTTCAGTAGAACAGCAAAGAAGATCTTTAGCTGAAACTGTGGTCCTCAGCAATTCATATAATGGAAGTCAATGGGTGCCTTCACTTTGAGATAAAAAAAAAAACATGTGCAAACAACAAAAAATTAATACCTGTGACTCCTGACGATACACTGAGGTCTTAAGAAACGAAACGCATACGTCATCAAGGATCTCTCATTTCAGAAAGTAACCATTATCATAGTGAAATTACAACTATTTATGCTTCACAAGGAATAATGGTCAATTTTATAATATTTACTTTTCTGAATGTATTTTTAAAATGATTATTTTCCACCTTCTCTCTGACCCTAATTAAACGACTTATTTATTTTGTTATAAGAACTTTTAGGGTCATAGTGAAATGATCGGGTACCTTGTTAAAAAATAAACTTAAATTCTGGGGTTGCCTTTGGATATGTGAATATCAAAATAATCTGGGCCTATTATATAAAAAGCTCCCATTATTCTGTTATAATAAGTACCAACTGTGCATGAGAGGCCTTTCCTTAAGCAATATGTTCACAAAGTAACTTTTGCATTCAGAAAGAGTGAACCTCTGTTTTGGGCCTTGAGAGAGAACTCTAATTGGATTAAAGAGGGGGCTGAAGCCCGCTTTATCCGCTTTTGTGGCCTTTTAGAGTCGAATGAAGCTTAGGACTAGCTGCTGGGTTACAGTTTTGACTGGATTACCATGAAACACCTTGACCAATTAGAACAAGGGCAGGTATCATGCTGGTTCTTTACCCCTCCAAAAAAAAAATAGGACTGCTCTTGGCATCTGACTAATACGCCCTCATTAACTGACAGAGACTCTCATTTGCCATAGAGCCAACTCTTTTGTTCTTCTTTCCCTCGTAAAAGTAACGTGATCTGCCTTACCTTGACCTCTCCTCCACTGAGAGCTAATCAGGCTCACCTGTGTGCTCTCCCCAGCGACTAGAGAGCGCTAACTCAGCAACACCTGATAAGGTTTCGATCCCTCAGGTAAATACCAGAGGCCAAGGACCCTCCTCAAGATGGTCTTGCAGCCTGAGTGAGGCTTGTGGGACGCAGCGAGGTGAGCTGTTGTTCTGCTCTCTCGCTCGTGAAAGACATTAGCCGTGCTCTCTAACATCCATAATGTTGTCTATTGTAGCTGAAAGGAAATAGTATGAGTTATTGATAGAGAATGAAACCTAATGGTAGAATCCAGTTGAGGGCAATTAACAAGTAAGAAACATCTCTGACACATTTATATGCCATCTTTGATCCAGAGTGCAAATTACAGAGGGATTTTTTTTTAAATTCATTGACCAGAGAAACCCTAAAAGAAAAAGCAAGGGACTGACATAAAATAATGAATAAAAATATAAGGTAATACTTTAAGTTAAGGACTACATTCATGACAATTCTTATTTTTAGGGTGTTCATGGTACCAGTTATGAAATAAATCTGAAGAGATTGTATTAATCATAACTAAAATGTCTTATTCTAGTTATTCTAACATGCAGAGAAAACAAAAACAAATTCATTTGTTGACTTCCCAACCAATAGCGTGAGTTTGGAGGTGGGACTTCCAGTTTGATCAAATCCGGGGCATGTTTGAATTAATTGTTTATAAATCAATGGCTGAATTCGAAATAGTATACTACTATGAGTGAAATAAGGTCTGTGGTAAACAACTTGACGATACTTGAACGTTTTGCTCTACAACATAATTTACACAAACCCGTATCGAAAACGTGAATTTTGAAGCCGTTATCTTTATTTTTAAAAAAAGGAATGTTTCACATAAGTAACTAAGAACGTTTGGGGTGTGAGTTGTAGAGCAAAGCATTCAAGTATCATCAAGTTATGTTTACCACATGCCTTATTATTCATAAATTGAAAAACCCCAATATAAAACCCCAAAGGGAAAATCTCAAGAAACCCATTTTATAGGTATGTAGAGTTGGTTGTCGTCCACATAACAGTGATACGACACACCAAATCTACTAAAAATTGACCACACGGGTATACCATGTATAATGAAAATAGTAGAGGTGCCAAGATCGATCCCTGGGGTACACCACAAGTAAGGTGGGCCGCCGTGGATGAGTGGACACCTAAACTAAAGGAAAAACTTGAACCATTTTAGTTCCATACCTGTGATGCCAAAAGAACATTCCAGGTGAGATAAAAGAATCCTACGGTCCACAAAGTCAAACGTCGAGCTCAAATCTAAAAGCACTAGTGTCGCCAGCGTCTGTAGTCATTAAAATGCCGTTAAACTCTTTTAAAAGGGAAGACTTAGTGCTATCTACCTCCTCTTTGTCCTCCTGAAATAGTAAGAGTCGTAGTGTGCTACTCCAACTTCGGTCAGTGTTTTGTAACTTCAGTTTGCCACCACTAGAGCACATAAATCACACTCTTCACCTTTAAGAATCAGAGGAGACTCGCCTGACAAGGACAATTTACAATACTGCACGTTACCAGTACAATATTCTCCTGAGAGGGGTTTCTTGGCCTATTTTTCAAAAAACAATAATGATAATGACTTTCTCCTGATTTTGAGATGTTAAATAATTATGATTTTGCCAAAGGTCAATAATAACACAACTGCTAACGTTCTCATTTGGCACATTCTAAATTGTTAAACATTGATCTATGGTTTAATATTTGCCATCCAACAGGCACGACAAAGGTTTTTTTTTTTCTTCTTCTTTTGACAGAGAACCATAATGCATTCTGACATGCAAGTGATTACTTGAATAAGGAGTGACAGTAAATGCATATATGAGCATAGAAAATGGGTCTCAGCCAGTTGAGATGAAATGCTAGATTAGGATTCACGACGGGATCGAATAAGAGAGAACATGAATAATATCAATGCAGAATTAGGGAGATGCACCCATTAAAGTAGTTATGAGGTTACATAAGCAAGCTAATTTACAATATGGCTGCCAGAGAAATTGAATACAAAGGAAATAGTAAATTATGATGCCAAGAGACGCCCAAAGGTGAATGCATTTGCTCGGTGAAAGAAATGAAACAACTTCATCCTGCTGTTTAATGTGATAACATATCCGCAATATATATAGATGAGAAGGCTAAACATATCCGCAATATATATAGATGAGAAGGCTAACAGGGAATGTATTGTACATTAAAAAGACGCTAATCACCCTCCATTATAAAACTAGATGTCTTAATACAGTCTTAATGTTTCATTAAACTCTGAAAAGTGTTTTATTTCTTAGCAATTTAAATTAAATACATTGATGCATTTCCCATAATGCATTGTTGAAGGGATATGAGGTCAGATCAGGGGAACTCTGAATCACCTTCCATTAAGATCAAAGAGAAGACACACTTTGGCCATAGTACCCACAATCCCACCTGCTTCTCCTCCTCTTCTCTGCTCAGAAGCTGTTGTTTTGTCACTGAGCCATGGTATCCCAGCATTCCCTAATGAGATTAGATGGCCACTAATGAGCGCTACAGTGGATAAAATCAGCTGTGCTGTGAAGGTCAAAAATTTCACTACAGATTGTGCTGTTGGACTTCAAGAATCATTAACTAATAACAAACAAATGATTTATGAGAGAAGCGGAATTTTTGTTGGCCTTTAGGCAGGGTTTCCCTTTCTTCATCCTATTTTTAATGAGCATGGAAATATGGAAGTGATACTGAGACCTGGTGCAATAACATGCAGTGAGCTGTACTGATTAAGATCCTTGATATTATTTTGGCATATGTTCACACGGCATGCGTTCAGATGGACTAGTTTGGGTCTGGATTCACCTTGAGTAAGTAAATGTTTAACTATATACGGCAAACATGTTACCTACAAGAATAAAGAACTTCTGTTATCCGTTTTTTTCTTTATGATGGAGCATAACATTTGCTTTTCCAGACTGATACTTCCAGTTCGGCAGCTTAAAAGAAGGTCTGTAGTCAATGTATATACACTGTCGATGTGAGGTCATACCATTTTTACCATGGGATTGAAATGCAATGAACCGTTGACCTATATTGGATTCAAGACGAGAATTCATCTAAGATTTCCCCCTGTTCAAACACTCATGTTTAACCCCACTGACCTTTCATCAAGAGAAATTAATTTTCTTTATTTGTCACAGGGAAAAGGTTGCACTGCTGGTGAAATGTTCACCCGAGCATCAGCATTTTCTTATATTGACATTCATTTTTGATTCTAAAAGAGTGTAAATCCCCTGTTAGCCAGTAACCTCACGGTGCAGTTTCAGTGAGATATAATCAACATGCAATTTGCTAAGTGGACAGAACTATCTTTTTTGTTAAATGTGCATATTAGCAAGGCAAATATTGCTTGTCGCAGTGTTTCAACCGAAAGCGTCCAATACATCTTCCTATCAGAGCTGAAAGATGCTTGTCACAGCTAATGTTTTCTGTCAACAATTGTTGCTTGAGTGAGCCCACGGAGATGTCACGTAAAAGCCAAGACTGTGTGACATCAATGGTCTTTTATGTTTAAACTGTGAGGTCTTAGCTAAGACTTTGGTTGCAGCTGGCAAAGTTGACGGAGCGATCAGTTGTGTCATATATTTTGACATACTCATTGACACTCGAAATTAAAATGGTTACCATGTAAACCCAATCAAACTCTTGCACTAATATTAGAAATGTTTTGCCTGGAAAAGGCAGTGCAAATATACACTGTAAACCTTAATGTTCAAAATAATTAATTGGTTTGAGTAGGGTAAACTTAAATTAAACAAATTAGTTCAATCAAATGAACTTTTATAATGCGTATTTAAAACTGTTTCTTTTGAGTTAAAATAACTGAAAATTTTAAGTAATCTGAATTGTTTCATTGTTTTGAGTTTTATGAACTTCCTCTTTTAATTTAAACAAACTTAAATTTAACTGAAACTGAAACTGGGCTGGGATTTCTATTTCCCAGCATGCTTTGCCATGACACTCGAAAGGGAGAGTAAGTAAACGCTAAAATTAGGTGTTTAATAATGCTTTTTTTTTTTTTAAAGATTGATCCTAAG
>RJVU01053975.1:129708-182512 GCA_003731715.1 Anabarilius grahami
TTTGGCAAGAAAATATTCATAATAAATATTTTGTCAATGTTATTTTTAATTAATAATTATATAAATTATTAGTATTTATATTTAATCACATTATTTATTAACTTAATACAAAATAAACATTCCCCATGGAGAATACTTTTAGGTGGGAAAATTTAGATCATTTGCTTTTCTCAGACAGCAAAACCATTGCCAAAATCGTCGTATAGTCTACAGTTTGAAGAAAATGGAGATGGTGTGGTGAGTAATGATTCACCTGCTATTTAATCCAGAGCCTGATGTTTGAATGCTGCTTTGAGCACATGCATTTTTGAACAGACTCTCTCTTAACTTCTCTATTCAATCACTGTTCAACTCACACACACACACGCATTATCAAGAGTGTATCCATTTAGCTCCAGATCTCATGAAACAAAATTAGCTTCAAACACCTTGGCCTTTTAAGATGTGTTTCACGGGGCTGCTAAGGCTTCCACTAGCTTTTCCTCTGACTTGGAGAACTTTGACGTATGGGTTGTGCCAGGTTTTGTGAAGCTAATGAAAGTATGGGCTCCTCTATTAACCTCAGAGAGGAAAGGAGAGGTAGTTTGATGCATTCAGATTGGCAATACCCAATATTTCACCACGACAGGCATTAGCAATGAATAATTAAGTGTTTAATATAATGTTCGTGAAGAGAGGGAGATAAAGGAGGGTAGCGGGGGAAAGGGGAATGATTAAACTATAATTGATTATCCTTAAAACCAATGCACTATTACAGAGTTCTCGATAGTGAAAGTGTTTGTGTGTTTGTGTTCAGAAAAATGGCTTTTTGATGGCACTGTCAGGGCAGTTGCAGTCATTAGCTTTGAGAACTCTTCTATGATGGAATTCAGAGGCCTGGCGTGTTGAGATCATGAAAATTTAAGTGGGGAATTTATACCAGAGAGACCGCCGCCCTGGCAGTGACTTGTGAATGCCCGGGGACACATGTTTTCACAGGGCGCGACGCTGGACTGATGTGGCTGATGATAAATAGTTCAGAAAGAGTTGTTTGCACTCTGACGGCAGTGAGAGCGCTGCTCAGTGCCATCACATACTTGAAAATGCAGTTTGGAGATGCGATAAATTCATATTAAATTACGACTGTGGACTAAATCAGTATAGTGTGAGGTTAGGGATGGTACTACCACATGAATTATTTATATATATTTTTTAATAATTCACAGTTTTAGAGATTCAATACCTGTGTTTACAAAGCTTTATGTGCTATTTTAAAATGTACAATTTGATCTTCTAATAAAAAAAGAAAGGAAGAAGTTGATACATTTTCTGGAACATATTATCGGGAACAGATGTCATGTCTCCGGATATTAAAAATGAATGCTAGATGTTAAACATTTCAAGAATGTTAGATTATATTTTTGATTATTTATGACTGAACGGTCCACTCTTCAACATATTATGTCACATATACAGTTTAGTAAAGGATATTTCATTAATTAAGAAAATAAAATGTTGTCTCAGATTAAACATCAGCTTCGGCTTCTGTGATTTTACATGGTAATTTAAAACATATACGCTCTATTACAGCTAAAAATATCGACAGGTTCCCTGCTAGGAATCAGTCTACTGTCTCAGAGAATATACGTCCTCACACAGACAGAGGTCAGCAATTTCCATACCTCAAATTACTGACCTATGGCTTCCTGTCCTGCATATATGTCCTTCTTGTTAACCAGCTGACAGATTTTCATGCATATTCATAGATGCATATGGTCTGCCAGAACGAAAGCCGTCTCATCTCCTTAGATTCCGCCGAGTAGCAATGTATGAAGACACTTCATTAATGGATGTACTAAAAGAAGCGTTGTCTTCATTTTCTTGCTTTTATGTTTGCATAAATTGCAACAGCTGATTTGAGACTGTATGCTGCAAAAATACATTTCTTAATCAGTATTTTTGTCATTGTATAGTTAAAAATTATCCAAAATCCAACAAATTAGCTTGAGAAGGCAAATGAATGGAACCTTGTTTCTGCCACTGAATGACAAATAAAAAAAAAAACTTTTTATCTCACAATTCTGACTTTTTTCTCACAATTGCATGATATAAAGTCCGAATTGCATATTATAAATTCAGAATTGCAAGTTATAAAATCAGAATTGCAGAATTGCCTATG
This sequence comes from Anabarilius grahami, assembly GCA_003731715.1. Classification (NCBI taxonomy): domain Eukaryota; kingdom Metazoa; phylum Chordata; class Actinopteri; order Cypriniformes; family Xenocyprididae; genus Anabarilius; species Anabarilius grahami. Next base: position 131,867 of record RJVU01053975.1, read on the forward strand.
TGTGGTTCAGAAACCCTCAGATTTCATCAAAAATATCGTAATTTGTGTTCCGAAGATGCGTGATATAAAGTCAGAATTGTGAGTTATAATGTTATAAAGTCAGAATTGTGAGATATATAGTCAGAACTGCAAGATATAAAGTCAGAATTGTGTTATAAAGTCAGAATTGCGTGATATAAAGTCAGAATTGCGTGATATAAAGTCANTATAAAGTCAGAATTTTGAGATATAAACTCGCAATTCTAAGAAAAAGTTCTGACTTTGTCACACAATTCTGACTATAACTCACAGTTCTGACATTATAAATCACAATTCTGACTTTATAACTCGCAATTCTGACTTTATATCTTGCAGTTCTGACTATATATCTCACAATTCTGACTTTATAACATTATAACTCACAATTCTGACTTTATATCACGCAATTCTGACTTTATATCACGCAATTCTGACTTTATATCACACAATTCTGACTTTATATCACGCAATTCTGACTTTATAACACACAATTCTGACTTTATATCTCACAATTCTGACTTTATATCTCGCAATTCTGACTTTATAACTCGCAATTCTGAGAAAAAAGTAAGAACTGTGAGATATAAACTCCCAATTCTGAGAAAAAAGTCGCAATTACCTTTTTAATTTTATTTCAACAAACAAGCTTCCATACAAATGTGATATCACATGACTTGCTTTTAGAAAATATATCTTTCATTTAAAATTGCTGCTGTTTACACATTTTTTTCATGGTCCACTTTAGACATTCTACTAACTATAAGTAACTTTGCAACTACATATAAACTGGCAGAGTATCAGTAGAATGTCTGTTTAATATCTGCTAAAACTTTATTTTGATGCCCCTTAACAGACATTCTACTGACTATAAGTAACTTTGCAACTACATGTCAACTTATTCTACTAACCCAAACCCTAACCTTACAGTCTACTAATACACTAATGAGAGTTAGTTAACATGTAGTTGCAAAATTACTTATAGTTAGTAGAATGTCTAACCAGTGTAACCTTGTTTTTCCTGTTTTAAGGAGAAACCTCACTAAATTGTTGATAGATTTTTACTAAGAACAACAAGTCTTACACACTTTCAATTTGAATGTAAACTGATCTTTTTTATGGATATTTTTAGTGAAAGAAAAAAAAATCCCTTAAACAGAGCGAAAAAACCATGACAGGTAACAGCTGCTGCGCTGAATAGAAAGCACATGTGAGAATGTCATTCTGCTAAGACATGGTACTTTATTTCCTCAGGGCTAATCAGACGTAGTACATAATCATTCAATAAAGACGGGGCAGGATGCCGCAAACTAATTGCACTGTAGTATTTTTGAAATCCAGGGCTCTCTGGAAATTGTCAAATATGCTGAGTGGCATAGAAAGATGTGTTAATACACAAGCCTTTACCCTGTGATGACTGATAACTGACAACGAACGGGCTCCGCTCTCAATACTGAGTTGGCGTTCTGACGTAGAAACTGGAAGCACTGCAACGAAAATAGCGTAGGAGAATGACAGGGGAGAGACGAATTTGTTGAATAAAGTCATTATTTTAGTTTTTTTGCACACAAAAAGCATTCTTGTTGCTTTACAACATTAAGGTTGAACCACTGTAGTCATGTGGACTATTTTAACAAGCCTCAAAAGGTGCAATGACGTTGCTGCCTATGTGTGGTTCAGAAACCCTCAGATTTAATCAAAAATATCGTAATTTGTGTTCCGAAGATGAACGAAGGTCATACGGGTTTGGGACGACATGAGGGTGAGTAATCAATGACAGAATTTTCATTTTTGGGTGAACTAACCCTTTAAAAGGAAGCAAAACAATGTTTGTCGAAACTAACGCTGCATACCTGAGGTAATTTTATGTTACACTCTTTAGCCCTATTCGGACGGGATTAGTTTTACATGGGGAGGCGGGGGTAAAGTAATTATTACCAGAGCTCCTCAGTGATTTTAGTCCCGTCCGAATGTGCCATCTCGGTAATCATTACGGACAATGTCAGTAAAGATTACGGCGACTTTTACCTTCTCTAAAAAGGTCCGGAAAAATTACCTCAGGTAATACTAATCCAGTTCGAATAGACCCGCTGTAAATATGTACGGTAAAATTCCGTCATTTCCTGTTTAAAGGTAGTTTTCTGCGCATTTTTCAAGCATGGAAGCATTTGAAGAAACATTCATTTGTGTTGTAGGTGGTGGGACAAGTCTGTGGCAAACCTCAAGTATTTTCTACATACCATTCAGAGCAAAAAGAAGATCGGAGCAATTGTCAGAGGCACAAAACTAATTTTATCTTTAACTAAGTGCCTATTACCATCATAATCCAATCAGAATTTAATTAATAAATCGGACCTAACTGTTATTTATAGTTTATATATTTAGATTATATGTGTTTTCGCACATTGTATCAGGAAGCAACGTATACCCACATGACGACAGGGAGGTGACGGCGGTGCGTAAATCGAGTTACCCCTCCCACTTCTGCTAGTTTTACTGAGATGTCTTGTCCCGTGCGAATTGGCCAATTAATATTACAGACGTCCTGAGGTAAAATTACTTTACTCCACCTCCGCACGTAAAACTAATCCCGTCCGAATAGGGCTTTTGCCTGGCATAATAATCTCATCTCCGTTAATACTTCTCACCATTTATTCCAAGGGTATGACAGATTGTTTTCCATATATCCATTTTCTTTAAAGTATCCTTAATTGAAAAGGGATTTGACTTGTCAAACAGTGGTGGCTTTTTCTGGACCTCGGCAATTAACTTCTCCGCAATGTCGTCTGCCATTTTAAATGTGCAAGCCCTTGAATTAGAATTGATTCTGATTGGCTGTAAACATCGTTCAACAGCTGAAAAAAAAAAGTTCTGAAAGTGATCCCAATGATATCATTCCTCTATATCGTTATCGTTATAAATGTGGTGTAGACTGCTATTCTTTTATATTTAGAACAATTTTTAGAACTATATCTTTATCGTTATAGTCATTGTCCTTGGTGTCAATGAGCCTGCACTGCGCTGATGACGTGTGAGGTATAGAAATACATATATGCTGACAGGCAGGTAGGACATTGTGTCTACTGGACGAACATTTTATGGTCCTACACCTTCATATATATATATATATATAACGTTTCTGGAGCAAATCGCCTGCTTTTAATTAAATCTTCAATAAACATGCTTTTATTCTTACAGGTTATTTTTTGTTTGTATACAAATGTTGAAATAACATCACAATACATCCTCTTTTTTACATGTACAATATATAAAATATACAAAAAAGCATTCAAACAATAACCATACAGTAACCAGTTTCATGTTATTTACATTTGGTAACATGATTTATGTGTCCTTCCAGTGACTAGTCTTGCACAGGACATCAGTGACATGGATATTTATGGCTCTATAACTGATTCTCTCCACCTACCGAGTTACCTGAGACAGGTTCAAAACCTGTTTGACCAAGGTCGAGAACTGTGTCATTCCGGTGCTCAAGGTCCACGAAACCATTCCAGAGCACATATGTGCTTTTCTGTGGCATCGCCGCCTTCATCTTGTCGCGGTCACATTCAGCATGCACTGTGCCGTGAGCTCCTCTGCCAAACAGGTGTTCCACCCCGGCTAGGCCATCAATCTGCCCACGGCCCATCTCTGTAGGATTCAGGGTTAATTATCATCAAATAAGCCATTAGAAAGAGTGATGAAAGGGAAGGGTAAGGATCCTGGGTTTGATAGGAAACAATGGTGTATGGATAAGTGGACACAGATATTACTCCATGTTGTCGTGTTAACTGGATCAAGAGCTAATGCGGTTCTCTGGAAGAAAATGATAGGATCTTCTAGCCCTTTCTTAAATGGATCCCATCCATTAAAGGTAATTGCAGTTCAAATAAAAGCACATAACGCATTTCCCTGTGCCTTCTTCCAGATCTTGACACGGGGTCTTATCGTTCTCATTCCAAATAATTTCACAATCCGTAACTGGTGAATGCCATTATGCTTCTTTAATGTGCTTAATGTATTAATTGGCATTAGCGTTACATTAAGATCGCGTAGTAAATTATTCCGTGGCATTAGATGACACCTGACCTATTGTAAATTTTACACTGTGCTTAGGACTTCATTTATCTATGCAGTATCCCTGTGAATATTTTAAGCACCCAATTAAATACCAACTGACCTGAAGGTCTAAAGCAGCCTGGGAAATTGAGCTGTCTGGCAGGTTTGGGTGCTACAGAGGTTGTGTTTAATCACAGTGGTCTTTGGACGGAGCTTGTTGGGTATCCTGGTCTTTCAATACCATCAAACCTTTCATTGGGTTCAATTAAAAATACAGATCACTAAAAAAATGTAATATTATTTACACACCTTTATGTTGTTCCTAAGCTGTATGACTTTCTTTTTTTCTGCAGAACACACATACAATGAAAGTCAGTGGGGATCAAAGTTGTTTTGAACCCCACTGCCTTTCATTTTAAGGACAAAAATGGTTCTTCAAAATATCTTATTTTGTCTTGTAAAGAAGAAATAAAGTCAAACAGGTTTTGAATGGCATGAGCAGTGTTGGGGTAACGTATTACAAGTAACGCAAGTTACGTAATCAGATTACTTTTTTCAAGTAACTAGTAAAATAACGCATTACTTTTAAATTTACAATAAAATATCTGAGTTACATTTTCAAATAAGTAACGCAAATTACTTTTTTTCCCCCATGGATCGATTGACACCTTTCCTGTCCCCATGTTGAGAGAAATCAGAAACATGATGGTTATTGTAGTTCTGACTAAATGTGAGCATTCATTTACTTCACTTATTTATCTCACTTGCACAAAAACAGATTCAGTATTCCTCAAAATGAATAAAAACAGTGAAATGCAAACTCTTAGTTCACCCAAAATTTAAATTATGTAATTTATTACTATGTCATTTATTACTATGTCATTTATAACGTTCATCTTTGGAACACAAATTAAGATATTATTGATCAAATCCGATGGCTCAGTGAGGCCTCCATTGCCAGCAAGTTAATTTACCCTTTCAGTGCCCAGAAAGACATATTTAAAACAGTTCGTGTGAGTACAGTGATTCAACCTTAATATTATAAAGCGATGAGAATACTTTCTGTGCGCCAAAAAAACAAAATAACGACTTTTCAACGATATCTAGTGATGGGCGATTTCAAAACACTGCTTCGAAGCTTTACGAATCTTTTGCGTCGAATCAGTTGTTCGGACGCGCCAAAGTCACGTGATTTCAGCAGATTGGCAGTTTGACATGAGATCCGAACCACTGATTTGAAACAAAAGATTCGTAAAACTTCATGAAGCAGTGTTTTGAAATCGGCCATCACTAGATATTGTTGAAAAGTCTTAATTTGTTTTCCGAAGATGAAGAAGGTCTTACAGGTGTGGAACGACATGAAGGGGATTAAAGGTGCCCTAGAATGCTTTTTCACAAGATGTAATATAAGTCTAAGGTGTCCCCTGAATGTGTTTGTGAAGTTTCAGCTCAAAATAACCCATAGATTTTTTTTATAATTATTTTTAACTGCCTATTTTGGGGCATCATTAAATATGCGCCGATTCAGCCTGCTTCCCCTTTAAATCCTCGCGCTCCCCTCCCCCAAGCTCGCAACTCTATAATACATTGCATAAACAAAGTTCACACAGCTAATATAACCCTCAAAATGGATCTTTACAAAGTGTTCGTCATGCAGCCTATCAGATCTTTTAAGTATAGTATTTATTTGGATGTTTACATTTGATTCTGAATGAGTTTGATGGTGCTCCGTGGCTAAAGCTAACATTACACACTGTTGGAGAGATTTATAAAGAATGAAGTTGTGTTTATGAATTATACAGACTGCAAGTGTTTAATAATGAAAATAACGACGGCTCTTGTCTCCGTGAATACAGTAATAAACGATGGTAACTTTAACCACATTTAACAGTACATTAGCAACATGCTAACGAAACATTTAGAAATGTACAAATATCACTAAAAATATCATGATATCATGGATCATGTCAGTTATTATTGCTCCATCTGCCATTTTTCGCTGTTGTCCTTGCTTGCTTACTTGCATAACGTCTGATGATTCAGCTGTGCACAGATCCAGGCGTCTAATGCCTTGAACAATGGCTGGCATATGCAAATGTTGGGGGCGTACATATTAATGATCCCGACTGTTACGTAACAGTCGGTGTTATGTTGAGATTCGCCTGTTCTTCAGAGGTCTTTTGCACAAATCAAATTTACATAAGAAGGAGGAAACAATGGAGTTTGAGACTCACTGTATGTCATTTCCATGTACTGAACTCTTGTTATTCAACTATGCCAAGGTAAATTCAATTTTCAATTCTATGGCACCTTTAATAAATTATATTATTTTCATTTTGGGGTGAACTAACCCTTTAAATGTTAAATATCACAAATATACTTTAAGTATTTAATCTCACTTTATTAACCAATGTCTTTGCTGCTGACCTTCAATTACCCAATTCAACCGTAATAATAACCAAAAATGACTTTAGATGAACATCACATTTGTGTTTCATTTTCATTTATTTTTATTGCTGAAATAAGAGTGTTGAACTTTCTTATAACTCTCGCAGTTCAAAAAGCTTACGCTACGTCCTACACCTTCCCTGTTTACCAGTTTACACTTTCTTCGTAAGTTGAATACGGAAGGCAGTCCGAAAGCTAGATATATTACTTCATAACTTGTTAAAATTTGATTTTTTTTTTACACAAACGCATCGCTTCACTTCAGAAAGGCCTTTTTTAATCCCCCGGAGCCATGTGGAGTACACGTTTATGATGGATGGATCTGGATGGAAGCACTTTCTTCAGCTCATACTCGTTGGTATCGCCACTGCCATTATAAAGCTCGGATGCGTCAGGATATTTATTAATATATCTCCAATTGTGTTCATCAGAAAGAAGAAAGTCATATACACCTAGGATGGCTTGAGGGTGAGTAAAGCTTGGGGTAATTTCCATTTGAAAGTGAACTAATCCTTTAAGTAATATTATTAATAATTTAAAATTTTAAGTTGGAAGTTTGCTGGGGACCCCTAGTTGGCCCCGGCCCCCTGGTTGCGAACTACTCCTTTAAAGCTTCACCTCCTCAGTTAATTGGAGTGTTTTATGATGAATTCTACATTAAGTTACAAAGATTTATATAGTTTCTGGCTGATGATGTGATTTAACGTATAGAGCCGCACAATTACCATCCCTCTCCTGTGTTTTCTGACATCCACGGCTTCACTTCACTGTTAAAAGCATGCCATTTTACAAGACAGATTCCTTTGTGCCATTCTCATTAAAGAAATGATATGGCTACTTCCTAAAGAAATGTGCTATTTGTGTAAATCTCAGCTCATAAATACATTCACATGTACTCATAATGAAGAACGGCTATAACCTCCTGTCTGGCTTTAAATATATATCAAAGGGTAACAAGTCGCTGTGAATTATAGGTCACCCCGCATTGTATGAGACACAATAAAAATAAATCAAAGCATTTATGTTTAATCACCACTTGTCGCAATGCAATACCTGCTTTATAGATGCTAATTTTAGCTGTCAAGAAAATGTGCTAGCTATTCACCAAATGTGAGTGTTGTGAAAACAGCATTTGAAATCTCCCAATCGCAGCGTTTCAAATCCATGCCAAACGTTATCATTCAGCGGCCGACTCTCGTGGTGAACTCGATTACCTTAAACCTCTAAAGAACACAAGGAGTGATTTAGAGCAAAGCATTTGTGTAAATTGCGCAGGACTTCACATGCGCTCGGCCAATGGACTGCCGTTCACCCTCCTTTCAAATCAGGCCCACTTCCAAGTTTCCAGTTATGAAAAATGCCTGGGTAGGGCACTATCATTACAGCAATCATTCCTGTCTGTTGTATCCATTTTGCTTTAAATGTATCTCTAAAGCTCATACAGGAATTTCCAAAAGCACTATCATTTCAGTCAGACTGTGATCTCCACTGGCAATCTGCATTTCGTTGAACATGCGTGCAGAGGGAATCGAAACCAGACACCTGTCTCTCCACAGTGGGATATTAAGAAGAAAAAAAAGCCACACTAAATTCTCCAACCAGCCGAGCATATCAAAGCAGTGTGCACTCAGACCTCAGATTGCAACAGGGATATCATTTTAAAAAAGGGGGACAAACCATACCTTGCAGGCTTCAGGGCCTAATAATCATCATGTCACCCATCGCTGCGGTCTGCAACAGTAATCTTACTTTCAGTTGATTGGCTGATGCAATGACAGCTTTTGGACGACTGACACGTGGACAAACACAATATGGCTATATGAAACAGAAAGCTGTCAGTGAGATGTTTGGCAGGGTTATGTTTTTTGAAATGGATCTGAAAATGAACTTTCAAGATAATTTTCAACTAGAAGCCTCGAAAGGCACGCAAGCTTAAACTCAAACCTCTGAAGTGGTATAAATGGAAATCTTGAAAAGGAAAAAGAGAACGTCTAAGTGGTCAACTGCTTTCTTTTGAAGATGTTAAGTTTCTTACCATTAGTCATCTAAAAATCATATAGCTGGATCTTGATAAATGGGCAGTTGATGTAAAATGCTTTTAGAAAAAGTTGACATGTCATGCATGCTGTACATCTGAAACTAATTCTTTTGTAATGATTATGCATGACCCTATTTTAATTGAGAGACTACATGGAATATTAATGTATGCAATTAATGTAGTTTTTGGAAATTCATTTGTCACAGCAAAACCATGTAGATGGATAGTTCAGTCAAAAATGTAAAAAATGTCGTTTCTATATTCTGTATATATAGACATATAATACTATTTTCATAAGGACGTTTATGGTGCTTTTTCATCATTTTGGTGCTTGACAAGCACAGTCCCCATTCCCTTTGATTGTATGGAAAAGATTGTGAACGCTAGCGTGTACATTCATATATATATATATATATATATATATATATACAACAGTTCTTTCTGGTTCTCGAATCTGATTGGCTAAGAGCTGTGCAATATCATGGCAGCCGAGCAAATCCACCGTATTTTTTACAAATACTACACTTGTTGTACCACAAACTGTAGTTTTAAGAGTTTTTTAAGCGAGAATGTAGTTGATTAGACCTGAAATATGTGACTCATATTTAATCATAGTGCCTATTTTACAATTTGTTTACATTTTTGGAGATGCGAGCTCCAGGCCGTAAGCGGCATTTCAGAGCTCGTGTACCCGCCGAGAACAGCTTCATCTCAGCCAGTGCTTCGGGATTTGCCGCTGTGTCTTATAGTGGTTAAACATGAGATATAATTCATTTTGGGTACATAAAACAGGCAATCTTTGGTCTTATTAATCTTTTACTTGTTTCTGAGCAAATTGAAAGCAATGTTAAATTTAATAATTTAATATTAAGGCTATGTTTAACTTACACCCTGCAGAGCACTGCTTTTATATGTTTGACTGAATTGTACAATTGTGTTTATTACCTATTGTCATTTATAATGGCTATTGTTTTTCATTTAAATATTGCTAAATATTTAATTATGTTTATATTTAATTTTTTAATTTAATTTTAATTATAATTTATATTTTACTATCCAAATAAAAAAGCTAGTGAGATTATGTGATTAACTCATAAGGGACTCATTTAAAACAAACCACAGCATTACAAACTCACAGCATTATTCCATGAATCTGTAGCTTTGTCCATCTGGCTGTTTGTCACTGGCTCTCGATTAGAGAGCGTCTGTGAGCTCCCGTCACCATGCTCAAGCCTGAGAATTCATAAGGAGCTTTCAAAGGATAGCCAAAACATGAAGTCTACAGCCCGACAGGCAGCAAAGTTCACGGACGTGCTGTTAGTTTTGTGTGGCCATGTTCTCCCAAGGAACCACTAAACTAGAGGGAAATGTGAGGTATGAGCCCCTCGGAGAGAATATAGCTAGTGTGAGATTTTAAGACGACTTCATTTTCAAGGTCTTGCTATTATATGGGAACATAATTAACATTTCCCCATCAATTACAGTGGAGTGGAAGCACAGGGATCCAGGCGGACATGCTTAAATCTGCCTTGAATTACTCTCTGCTAACTTCCTATTTCAGCTGAATTCTGATGAGCCTGTCTGGTCATTTATTCAACAAGGCTACAGAGCACTTGTTTCGAGTGCGACCTGGCAATAGCCACATGAAGGGAACCTTTGATCAGGGTCCTTGTTGCTTATAACAGCATATGTAATATGTCTTTTTAATCTCTCTAATCTGAATTAGTTATAATTAGTTTGAGACAGAAAGAGCAGATGATCAAGAAAATGGCATATTGTTCTGTCATCTTTTTTTCTGAAGTGTGGTAACCTGTTACTAGATTTGAAGTGAAATGTGCAGCCAACTCCCTCTAGTGGCCGCTTGTGCATTATATGTAGCGATTCCCATATTTAAGCAGTTGTCAATCATTCACTCCTCGGATACATCAAAGAATTGAGCAAGAATGCCCTCTAGGGATTGTTCTATCCTTGTCTCACTAAATCTTTGTCTGTTTCTTCTCATCAATGTCCTGAATACACGTCGTGCCATTTGCCAGGGCTAATAAGAGAGAGAATGTGATTGGCTGAAGGGTCTGGCGTGCTGCAGTCAAGCAGAAAGTGACTGAAACTGCATCTAAAACATCAATTCATGCTTAAAGCTGTGATGAATCCCATCTATAGTTTCAAATTAAATTTCATTCAGTTTCTCATCCATTTTAAAGAATAATGTAGCTGATGCTGGCAACATGTGTGGGCTGACCCAGCTCCAATTTGATCATTTTATCTGATTGCGAGGAAAACAGTTGGGTGATGGATACCATCTCATTACGATGGGAAAGTGAGAGTTTAATTTCCTGTACATGTTCCATCTTTATTAATGTCAGGAACAGCGGGTTGTCAATTGCATTAGTGCTCTGTTCTTGTGCTAGGCGTTGTGCATGACACAAACAATGTCTTCGCACTGAGCTCTGACAAACACACACATGATCTAAGCAGCTGTGACATATTTCAACATCAGTTGTGGAAAATATTCATACACTTTAACTGCAAACCCCTTTCTTACTATATTTAGATCTTTTCAGTGGAACATCTCCAACTGACCTGAATTGAACCCGGAAATCAGAAGAAAAAAAATTAATATAAAGTATTAAAAGGATTAAATGCCAGCGTTTTCATCATTATGAGGGCTATGTAAAATATATTCCAGTAAAAGTGATTCATACTAAATATTATTAATGCAATATTTAAAATATTGTTAGTAAATGCTAATTAATGACAAAAAATAAAATAAAAAATAATGCTCTACTATAATCCAGAGGTGTACAAAGTTTTTATTATACAAAGGGCCAAAAACCAAACTTGACTGAGGGCTGTGGACTGAAAGTAATTGTTGTATAGGGGCCATTTACACAACACCATTTTCAACTAAAAACTGTAAACTTTTTATGTGTTTTGGCCGTTCATTTACACAACAACTGTGTTTCGGGTGCCTAAAAACGGGTTTCAAAGTGCACGTTTTTGAAAACGATAGCGTTAACTACAGAAACGCGAATTTGTGAAAACGGTGACGTCATGCGCATGTGTATTACGTGTTCAGTCTATAGGCGAGTAGTGTTTCTTTACAAAGTGACATCGCCATCTACTGGCCTGGCAGCATAATATTTTAGTAATTTCCGCTGATCCGTGTGAACGGGGATCATTATGACAACGCTGTCGTCTGTACGTGAAAAAAAACACAAAGGAAAAACTTGTCATGTAAAAATACCCTTACCTCCAACTATATTATATAAAAATTTACATTTGGAATCAAATTCAGTCTCTACATTTCAATGCAAAAATAAAATGCAAAAATGCTAAAACAAATATTAAAACAAAAAGATAAATTAAAAATTATATGCTTCAATGGCATACCCGAATACCCTGTTCCAAACCCGTATATTCCTGTGGAACACAAATAAAGACATTTTGAATTATGCCCTGCATGCAATTACAATCAATTGGGAGGCTTTCAAGCATCAAAAGGGATGTAAATGCACCATAAAAGTATCAAAACTTGTCTTCTGAAGACATTCAGTTTCTTTTCTTTCTTTTTTTTGTGGGAAAACGCAATATTTAAGCCTTAAAGGTGCAGTGTGTAAATTTTAGCGGCATCTAGCAGTGAGGTTGCTAACTGCAACCAACGCTGCTTACCCCTCCCTTTCGAAGCACATAGGCAAGGCAAGGCAATTTTATTTACACATAGAGAAGCTACGGTGGCCACCTAGCCGACACAAGACAGATGTCGTCTGAGACAGCAGAGAGTAGTCAGTCAACCAATGAGGTTTCTTCTTACTTCTAACAAAGAATGGTCTCTGCTTCTAATAAACCAGATGACGACTACTACTACTACTTCTTCTTTGAGCGTATTCAACATAGTGACGATGCAAGTTGCCTCTAAAAACACGAACGATTTAGAAAGAGAACAACATAGTGACGAAACACGCTCTGTAGAGCAGTTTGTCCCTTTAGGGCTGCTGTAGAAACACAAGTCGCAAAATGGCGACTTAACATGTAAGGGGACCCGCGGTGTACGTAGATAGAAATGGCTCATTCTAAGGTAATAAAAACATAGCGGTTCATTATATAAGGTCTTTATACACCACTGAAAACATAGTTATGTATATTATTTTGCATTTCTGTCAATAGATCCTCCCAAATTTGACACATTGCAACTTTTTTGTGTTTCCCATTTCAATGCGCTACTTTTCCATTGTTTTTCTATGTAAACGTGCTAGACGGATGTGTATGACTGTTGCACTCGCGTCTTTTGCACTGTCTTGCAAATGAGCGTTTTTATCAATGTCAGTTACAAAACAGTGGACCAGTCAGAAGGCCAAGCTTTGTGAGCTTTTGTTTACAGTAGCAAGTTGGCATGGAAACTGTTTTATTTGATGGCAACTCGATGGAGGAGGCACTCATAGTGGCTGTGTCCGGATAGCCAATGGAATTATTTTCTTTTTCCATGCCAAAAATAGTAACTATCTGTTCTGCTGTTTGGCTATTTCTGTTATTTACGTTATTGCATCACATAGCACTCTATTCACTTACACTTAAATTACCTACAGTATGCTAACAAAACAATGCTACACGCAAGTAAAATGACACTGTTTTTCTTAAAATGTCTTTAAAAATCACACTCACTGAAAGGATTTTTTTATTTTTTGTATTGGCTACCACAATGATTCAGTTTGCTAACTGTTTCAAAAGCATGAGCATGTTTGACTTATGTTACTCCCCAAGCCTTACAGAGAAATGCTAAAGCGTGCAACGCTCAGAGAGTTTTTCTTGTTTTGTGAGACTTAAAGTGTGGCAGTAAGGGACAGGATTGAGTACATGAGAGTGCGAGAGCGTGAATGAGAAAATTAGAGAGAGAGAGAGCTGAGTAGCAGTAGTAGTTCTCCTTCGCTGGCTGCCTGCAGCAGCTTGTATCAGGGGCTCAGGGGGCCTGCAGAACTATACCCAGTGTGCCTGATTATTACCATGCTAAATTTATATTGATTGCTGTAGCTTAAGAGCTAAATTCGAGCTATTCCCTAGACGCAGTCACAATATATGGTCTGAAGTGATCTGGTAATCCAACTACAAGACGTGCAATGTGTTTGTCATGCAATAAACTGCCCTACCCGAACCTTAGTTTCCCTCAAAGAATCGTGCCGGTTGACAATCGAGACTGGGCCGAGGGAGGTAAGTTTTCCTCAGCACTTGAGGTGAAGTTATAACTGCCCTCCTGCAGACACTTTTCATCACTTCTATGCATACGCGTTTGCCCTTGACATTATCAGCAGATTTATGAGGCCCTGAGGTAGCTAAATAGTGCTGAGATAGTGAAGACAGTGGCCTGCAGTTGTCCGTCGGCTATATTTGCACTCGTAGAGAAAGAAAAAAGCTCTGTAACAGAGCAGGCCCCCGGGGGAAAGCCCCTAATTAAACAGTGATTAAATTAAGGGCCAATGTGAGTGAAATGCACATTGATTGACAGGCAGCTCCTTTCATATTCACTTCTCCTGGGCTTAGAAGGATTGTGAGGACTCGCCGATGACTTCTCTGGCTTTGGTCTCTAAAGACGTCCAATTAATCCATTTTAGCATATAAATGTGCATGATTGTGAGTCTTTGAAACTATTTTCAACCTGTTTGGGACTGAAACTCATTAACATATCTGAAAGAAACATTTCCAGGTCATCTTTATGCATGCTTGAGGCGAGTCACACAATCAATGTGTGGAAATCACCTCTAAAATCTCATTTAGCAAAAAACGGTGGCCTTGAAATTGGTTTAGGAGTCAAATAGGTGCCTAATATTCTTAGTGAATTCTCTCTAAATTTATACACATTAAAAGTGAGAATTCAGAATCAAAAGCTATCAAACGTGAGAAATGTTTGCCCTTAAACGTTTTGGGCCCAATCATACACATGGTGCCAAGCGACGCCAGGCGCTGACGCAAGTGTTTTTTGCTAGTTTCAGCCCTACGCAGTTATCATTTTCACGTCCAGCGCTCTCATTGTTTAAATAGCAAATGCACTCACCCCCATCTGTTCACCAATGGGTGTGCTGGTCTGAAAATGAGGTGTGTTCAGGCGCATTGTTGGCGTGTTGATATTTTGAGGCAGCTGAAAACGTTTTTTTCTTTTTTGTTATTTAAAGGGCGTGTTAGCAATATGCGTCTATATGCGGGTGCACAACGCTCGTACACTCTCCTTGTTACACACACAGGGACGTGCAGCAGCACACAAACATGCCAAATATTACAAATAAAAGGATTACAGTGTAAAAGATTATTATTGTGTACATGAAGATAAAAATGCCTACATGTCATAATGGATAGTCATTGCATGTATCAGAATTACCTATTTGCAGTAATGACGAATGAAATTGGCTGATTATTTGGCAATACACACATGTATTTAAACTGACTCGTCAGGTTGAGGGTGTCTATGGGAGATGACACTCTGCCCCAAAACACACCCATGACTCATTAAGAGACTAGGTACAACCCTTTTGGACCGTCCATTTTTTCTGTCATTAAACTTGCAAAAGTAGATTCGGACATCCCCTTAGTGCACCTTCAGACTAAAAGACGCTTCAGAAAGTTAAAATAGGGCCCTTAAAGATGTGTAATGGTAAGAAGGTCCTCTCGAGGTGTAATACAATTCAAATAGCTGTTTATTGAGATGGATAGCAGCTTTGCCTGATTCTTGCGATATAACTCCATGGCAGGTATTGAGCCCAATAAGTGCTGACTTAACAAATAGCACATCTGCACAGCTCATAAAAGAATCATACCCAGAGTTACATTTACACTGTCTTAAATTGAAAATGGGTTGTAGAAACATTCTGGGTTTTGGGGGGATAGTGTATACCAAGGTGTTTATGATTTAACAATAAAACACTAGATTTTTGTAGAAGAAAAAGAAAATGGCCTTTTTTTTTGGTTAACTTAATATACTCAATTTAAGTTAGAGTTTTAAGTAGTGCTGTCAAATCGATATATATATATATATATATATATTAGGGCTGTCAATAGATTATTTTTTTTAATCGTGATTAACCGCACACTTATCGTGAAATTAAGCATACACCATTTATCTCATTTACATTTACGCATTTGGCAGACGCTTTTATCCAAAGCGACTTACATTGCATTATACTATACATTTGTATCAGAGTATGTGCAATCCCTGGGATCGAACCCATGACCTTGGCATTGTTAGTGCCATGCTCTAACCACTGAGCTACAGGAAAGCTTTTTACACGTCCATTTTGCCTTGAAAAATGGACGTGTATCATTTTGCCTTGATTGCCTATATCCAGCAAAGTAAACCATCAGACTGAAGTGTGATTTTCACAAAACTGTATTTTTCAGCTTTTTTCAAGGTAAATTTAGATGTCTTTCCAAAAAAAGACACCAAATAACCAAATTATATGATTTCATATAATTCATAAATGTATGTAGGCTACACCAAAGCACCCATAAAAAATCACAGCAAAAAAAAAAAACTGAATTCACAGTGTATAGTATGTGCAACAGCAAACAGTTTGTTTACATTTTAGACAAGTCAAGTTGTGATACTGAACAGGACCACATGGAGATGCCAAAAAATAAAAAATAAACCAACTGCCTTGACCTGCATTTAATCTAAAGTACACAGCAACATACACAGGACAAAACCAAACATTATCCTGAATGTGTGTGAAAACAACGCGAATGTACTGAAACGTGTCAGTGCATAAATACAATGTGCGATCAGTGCGTCGAGAGCGCTCATACATGTTTTGTTTGCGCATCAATGTAACAGACTGTAACATTAATGCTTAATGTACGATTCCTGTACGTCATCGCAACCGTCTTTTCTTTGATTGCAATCCTCATCCATCAAAACTGTCATAGCAAGAAGCTGGTTTGCTTCATCCAGCCGAGAAACATAGTTTTCATATAATTTGGCCATACAGCGGTGGGATGTTTCGACGTTCCTTTCAGATGCGGGAGGGCTTGCACTCTTCAGATACAATGACACAATATGACAGAAAGTTCACTTAAAGCGAAACAGACACTGGAATGAATAAGTCTCTCTACCATCTCTGATATAATCAGCATAGACTTTAAGATCATCTAACTGCGTGACGTAAATTATGTTATGATGCAATTTCACACGCTTCCGTAATTTTATCGCATTAAATGCGTAAAATTATTTTAATGTGTTTAAAGGTGCAGTATGTAGGATGTCTGTCCGCTAGAGGTCGCTAGAGGCCTATTCAAAACAAAGACATAGTTTGATGACGCCAAGTTTGAGCGCGGAATCTTGGGACATGTGGTCTTCACCTCAACGGACAGTGCAAAAGAATAGGGATAGGACTCGGGAAGAAATCATGTTCATGCATGCGATTATTAACATTATTGTAGTATGAAGCAGAGCAGGACCGAGTGTTGTGGGAGCTGAACGAGGCCGCTGGAGCGATTGCGCAACACACGCCTCAGGAGCAGCAGAACTTTTATTATGCCACAGTCGCCGGCGCCACTAACAACAATTAGTTTTCTGTCTATAAATATATCAAAACAGTTGTTCCCTTGTCTATTAAAACATGTAATATATTAAAGCGTCTTTGGTGTTTCCATGGTTTCTACTAAATAAAACCAGAAACCGAGGCAGACCGAGTGTAACGCGGGTAGGCGTAATTGACAGGCGACTCCTCACAATCCTGGAGCCTTGGTAAAAATTGCAATTTTCTCACGATTTACAAATAGTTGGAAACATTTGGGATATTGTAAGTACTCAAGTGAACAAAATATATAACAATGGCCTAGTGGTTTTTGGATATTTTACTCCAAAAATATTACATATTGCACCTTTAAGGATTTTGAATTAATCGCATGCGTTAACGCGTTAACGTTGACAGCCCTAATATATATATATATAAACACAAACTTTTATGTAAGATGCGATTAACTTCGATTAATCAATTTGACAGCACTATTTTACATGAACATGGCAATATGCCATGATGACTTTGTCATACTACTTGCATTACCATTCAAAAGTTTGTCTTTTATAATGTTACAAAAGATTTAGATTTCAAATAAATGCTTTTGAACTGTCTATTCATCAAAGAAATCAGAAAAAAAATGTATTACGGTTACGTACACTGTTTAAAACATTGATAATAATAATAAATGTTTCTTGAGCAGCAAATCAGCATATTAGAATGATTTCTGAAGGATCATGTGACACTGAAGACTGAAGTAATGATGCTGAAAATTCAGCTTTGCAACACAGGAATAAGTTTCATTTTAAAATATATTAAAATAGAAAACAGTTATTTTAAATTGTAATAATATTTCACAATATTACTGTTTTTACTGTATTTTTTACCAAATGAATGTAGCCTTGGTGAGCATAATGTTCAAAAAGATAAAAAAATATTTTTAAAAGACCTCAAACTTGTAAATGGAGATGTATTTAGATAAAAAAACAGCTTCATGCAATCTTTATTTATTGCTTTAATTAGTAATATTTTTTGCTTTATCTCATTTATATTACTAATAGCAATGTGCAAGATGTATTATTTGTGCTTCTAAAAGCTGAACTTTAGAACAGTAAAAAGTAAACAAAACACAATCTAGTATACTATATAACTTTATACAAGAGTCATTTTATATTGCAGACTTACTCCCATTTGCTATGCTGGTGTTAGAGGATAAATGTGCATATCCCAGAAGATTGCTAAGGAAATGAATCTAATATTCTTCAAACTCAGGAAGCGCTCTAAAAGCTGAATTGCTGATGTAGTGCACTGCAGCGGGGAGCATGAGACAATGCTTTGCATGTGCTGGCCTAATGGTGAGAGTGATGCCAGGCCTACTGACCTCATCAACCATGACATTTACTACAGCGCCTACTGCTGCGTTCCTCATTCCTCCCACAGCATATAGCAAACAAGCACAACTAGCCTGATATCCAAGTACGCATCATGTACAGGACCCAGCCTTTAATGCCTGAGACGCTGAGAGCAGGCAGCACAAAAAACAAAACAAAAAAAAAAACATTGCAAACTGCAATCTAGCCGCGAAGCCGGAAACTAATCTCTAAGGAAGGCTGTCAAGTCTGCGCGCATAACGCTCTAGTGGAATTGAGGCTTAAATGCTTCATAAAGCTTTCATAAATATGCAATCGGTGGGCTAATAGCTGTTGCTAAAACCTGCCTCAGCCCTCATTATCCAGTGGGAGCCCATTGGGAGCCTCTGTGGTGCAAGGTACAGGGGAATATGTTTTGCATTTGCCCCTGCTGAATTCAGCTCCCCTTAACAAATTCCTTTTGATCTGCTACCCAAGTCATAGCAAGAGGAGACATATTTTCAGGAAACTGTGCCAGTTACGGTGAAACACTGCAAGACTTGCACTTTTACTATATAAAAATAAGTTCAGTGTACAGTTACCCACAAGGCAGTTATAATATAACCACATTTAATGCTGCATTTAATCACGTGATCTCAGAATTATCGTAACTACGAGTTTCCTAGGTAAAAATTGCACATGAACGCCCTCCCATTTCTAAACTTGAATGTGATGAGCTCCTAATCACGACTTCAGAAGTGGGAATTATCAAATTCCCGATAGCACATGAAGGCAGCATTATTACACAGCTGACTGTAATGCTTAATTCTGATTGGTCGGTTGCAACATTCTGCAGTCAAATATTTTTGTAATGCAACTGGGAAAAAAATATGTTTTTTGGGTTCAGATGGTGTAGATACTACTTCTACCAGCAGAGGCTAACTGGACCATACTGCTAACTTAGGTAAACCTTTTTTTATTATTATTATTATTATATTTGATATTTTAAAATATATTACAAGCAGCTGTTGAATTTTTGACTGGGTGAAGCTTAGAAAATGTCACTTATCAGGGTTAAATATGTAGATTAAGATCTACAGTATTTTGTCTGTGTGTCTGCTCCTAAAATTTGCTTCTCAACCACTAAAATGTTCACGGGTTCGTTTACCCATATAATCTTTAAGCTAATAAGGTTAAGCGTATTTGGCTTGCTGTCCGCAGTGGAGGGGCTCGAGGAAGCAGCTTCAACTCGAGCTTAGATTTACCCCCCAGTGGGACTACTAGTGCTTGGAAGAGGAGTATGGTAAACTAAATGCCTAAATTATGTTGGTGGAGTTGGGGAGGTGGAGGGATGCCAAAACAGCTGATGCCAGAGCAAGGTGAGTGGCTGCTTATATGCTCTGGCAGTTGATTGAAGGATTAGATGGGTTCTCCCGAAATTACATTTGTGGACTTCACTAATTGAAAGATTAGATGGGTTCACTCCTCACGAAATTATGTTTGTGAACTTGACTAACATTTCTTAAGGCTAGAATACAATGCAGAGAAAAACTTGGCATCACACTACACCAGTGGATCTAAGCCTTTTTTACTTCAAGGCCCCCCATTGTCCATAATATTTCAAGGCTCCCAACTCACAATTTCTATCACATAAAATATTCTAGAGCTTGGCATAACTATTGTAGAAAGATGTATATAATATGTTACAAAAATATTAAGAAATATATTGATTTTTAGTTGTTTTAGCTTATTTTAATGCTTGTTTTGTCTGTAATTTTAAGTACTGAAGTCATCTTGAGGCCCCCTGGTTGAGAACCACTGCACTAAACAACTGAGGATCACACAATAACAGTAACTTTCAAGTTACTTCATAGACAGCAAACTCATGCAGAAACACACGTCTGCCAGGACACAAATACAAAGTTCTGTCATGAAACTCTAAATGCGCGGGCTAATAGGTCCATAACTCAACCTGCTCGTATTACGTCATTATCTATAGGACACAGATGATCGGTTCCTGCTGTATTGGTAGCCAATGAGCATGTGTGCTCAATCTTCAAATACATGGGTAGCATTTTCAGAAACCCTCCACCTTCCCCAGCTCCACCTGTATAGATCTGCTATGGGTAATTAATGTATGCTATATTGTACAGCAGCAGGATGTCTTACTTGCTCACAGCAGCATATTGTGTATGTATTTGCAGTAGCAAGCCCCGTACTTGCTCTGCAGAAGCAGCAGCACCAATAAAAGCAGCAGCAGTGTAGCAGATCTATTCCGCCAAGACCAAACATATCAACATTGTCATATTCATTACCATACCAAACACTCAGAGAGTTGTCATGACAGAAATGAAAACTATATGTGTTCTAAAATGTTTGATTCTCTGACTGGATGAAATAATAGTGTGATATTAGAAAAATGGAATCTGTGCCCATCATACACAACAAATTTTTTGTGAAATCTCCAACTGGCCAAAATCTGCAGGCTGGCTCTGTCTTTTGGTGACTAGCAACGACTCTTCCAGATTGTAAATGGGGGCAAAAATCTGTGAAAGATTCGTGTAGTGCATTCCAGCCTTTTGTGTTTACTATGTTTACAATATTTGCAAATTACAATATGTAAGAAACAAGATTATGAAACACTAATTTACATGCTTAAATGCTAAAAGACTTACCTGTTTGTCTCCAAGCACTCACCAGTTCAAATATAGGTCATGTGCTGCAAAGACCCGCCCATTTGCAAGTTCACCTAATCATCATTTAAAGAAGGTGGACCAACCAAGTGATTGAAAGCCAACTGTCCAATGAATAATTAGATTCCATTTTGGAATGCAAATACCAATTATTACGCTCTTACAGCATGACATCCGAGCTGGACACAAAATGGCGTGTTTAGAGCACGATTCTCGCTTTTGCATTTTTATGACAATTAGGGGAAGCTGGGCTTCCAGTTCAGTAAAGCGATTGTTTTATTAACAGAGAAAATTTAGCATGCCATAGAATTTGTATAATTTATTTGATTGATATAGCCTACTTACTTCTGAATAATCAATTTGTAAATGTAATTTGCAGTTACAGAAAATATTTTGTTCTTTGTAAACTTGCATATTTATATTAATGGTTATTTCAATATATAGTTCTATACTAATACATTTACATTTATGCATTTGGCAGACGCTTTTATCCAAAGCGACTTACATTGCATTATACTATACATTTGTATCGAAGTATGTGCAATCCCTGGGATCGAACCCATGACCTTGGCATTGCTAGTGCCATGCTCTAACCACTGAGCTACAGGAAAGCTTTTTTTAATAATTTCCATGCAATATCAAGAAAGACATAAAAGTAATAAACCTGGCCCTCAACAATAACTTTTTACTGTAAACTAGTGCATCGAACAGAGTGATTCTTGGATATAATTATAATTTGTTGTGAATGTGAATGAAACAGGGCTAGAAGAATTGTACCTTGGCGCTTGTCTCATCTGACAGTAGATCAGCGTGCCCTTGGTTCCCAGCGAGTAATGCTCATCAAAATGGTCGTATTCCTCCATAAACCTTAAGTCTCATACACAATGAGAAACGCCGAGGTATTGGTTGAGAGACCATTTCTCTTGACATTCACAATGGCAGGCTCATCAGTCATGCTGTCAGAGGCTAGTTTGGAATTTATGAGGAATAACGATGGGTTGAAAATAGACGAAAGCCTTGCTCGTACTTCTGTATGGAGTGTTGTATGCTTTGCTTGACCCGGTCTGAAACCCTATTTCTTTCCGCCACTGACCCCCTTGGGCTGATTTTTCATTCCGCGTGATTCCAGAGTTTGGTGTCATATTAAAGTTATGGGTTTGTACATGGCAGTAGGGTCTGGCAGTTGTCGTCCGGCAAAGGTTGAGACATTTCATAGGGTGATTTAGAAAACATTTTTACTTAAAACTGCACAGACATAAACTATAGCATAAAACTGACAAACATGTACAAATTATTCATAGATAAGTCAATATCTTTTCTGAAAGTGGTTTTCCAGTGGTTCTCAATCAGGGGGCCTCAAGGTGACTTCATAAATTAAAATAAGCTAAAAAAATCAAGATATTAATTTTAAGATGTTATTTTAATTAATCTCCTCAACAACCAAAGTTTCCACTATCTTGAAAACTTGGATGTGTGAGGTTTCAAGCTCTAAAATTGTGAGTAAAACTTACAAATGCTTATCCAGTAAATTATGAATAGCTGAAAAAGTCATTGGTCCTTCAAACATTGTTGTGGACAATGGGATCAAAAAGGTTTACATGGAAATTGAAGCTTCTTACATTGTGGGAGATGAACGGTTGTGACACCAGTCCAGCACACAGGTGACAACTACATCAATTGCATTTTGTTCTATTTGAAGTTTATAAGTGATGAGAAGAATCACAAACAACCAATTTAAAGGGATAGTTCACCCAAAAATGAAAATTATCCCATGATTTACTCACCCTCAAGCCATCCTAGGTGTATATGACTATCTTCTTTCAGACTAACACAATCAGAGTTATATAAAAAAAAATATCCTGGCTCTTCTCAGCTTTATAATGGGAGTGAATGGTAACCAATATTTTGAAGCCCAAAAAAGCACATCCATTCATCATAAAAGTAATCCATACGGCTCCAGAGGGTTAATAATGGCCTTCTGAAGCGAAGCGATATCCATATTTATAACTTTATAAACTAGAATCACTGGCCTCCGTACACGAGTCGAGTTCTGGCAGATGAGTGAACTTTGACCCGATGCATGACATATTGATGAACACAGAATCTCAGAGAAAAGAACAAATCAAAACACCGGTCACGAATTAGAAGTCTAAAACGAGAATTTTTAAAGAGAAATGTCGGAGGAGCTTGAGTCTGTTGCCCAGCCCTGTTTGTTTGAACCGTGAGAGGCATCTACTCTCACCTAAGCTTATGCTATTCCTACATCCTAACACGCCAGAACTCGACTCTCTCGTGAATGTGCGGACAGATGTTACCAGAAAGGTATAATTATGGATTTTTTTCTTACAAAAATGGATCACTTCACTTTAGAAGGCCTTTATTAACCCCCTGGAGCTGTGTGGATTACTTTTGATTACTTTTATGATGGATGGATGTACTTTTTTGGGCTTCAAAATCTTAGTTACTATTCACTCCCATTATAAAGCTGGGAAGAGCCAGGATATTTTTTTTATATAACAATGATTGTGTTTGGCTTAAAGAAAGTCATATACACCTAGGATGGCTTGAGGGTGAGTAAATCATGGGATAATTTTCATTTTTGGGTGAACTATCCCTCTAAGATTAAAGAAAAAGTCACTTAAAAGCTAGTTTGTCTTTAAAAGCCATGAAAGATTTCAATCAACGCTCACCACTCAACTTCCCAAACATCTAAGAATTACATAAAGAAATTTGTTGTTTTCTGTCCGGTCCCCTGTGTTGAGTTGTTGTGGGAAGGAAAAAGGAGACCAAAACTCAAAATGTGTCTTTTAAGACTTAGCTGAAGGGCAAAAATTGCACTCCCCATCCAATTGCCTAGTTTACCAGACTTTATTGCAGAGAGCTGGAGATTTACTTTCACTGTTTTTCTTCTAACAACGAAATAGTGAACATTCAAGTCAAACTGAGATTGATGGACCAGTGCCACAAACATGATGGAGGACTTGTCATATGTTCCAATAAGAACTCACTGTGCAAATAGCCCTCCAAAATCCCTGCCATTTGCTTCTGCGGTAGTTGTTTTTCTCCCGTTGTTTTCTCCAGAGTTCAGGGACACTACATTGTCTGGCCGCAAACAAACCTTAATGTAGACAGAGCCAAGTCGGCAAATCTCGGTGAGTACACACAGCCGGACCCCCCTCGCCTTTTCAGCTGAAAGTACACAGGAGAGCGAGGCATTTTTCAATGCATTTAGATGAGACCTTTAACAAAGGTCTCTAATGCAGATATCAATGATCCCTGAGAGAGGCTATTGGAGTGAAATTGGCTGACGGGGATGTCACAGCTTGCATGAAAAATGATGGATCCAATTTGTCCGCTTCTCTGCTCTATTCCTGCAGCCTCGGTGCAAGGCTACATGAAGAGTCTTTAGAGGAGGAAGAGAACCAATAACAGGGCCTGTAGAGTTGTCTAACAAGTTAACTACTTGAATTGCCACTTTACCTCCAATTTTATCAGGCTGTCAGTGGGACTGTAACAAAATATGATGAGTCAATGATCGCCTCCATGGAAATAATAACAGCCTTTGGTTTCAGCCAGGTGACAGAGGGAGTGTTTCCGTCAGCGCAAATAAATGATTTCTGAGAATATTGCTAGAAAGAGCCCTAAAACACCATCCCTTGAACTCCTAGAACAGGTCTGGAAGGGGTTCGCCTCTGACAGGGGGTTATTTTAATGGAGTGACTCCGGGAAGCCCAGTGATAGAGTGCTCAGCATTGCGCCCTTGAGGGGAAAGGTAAATTTGTGAAGTTAATCACTTAATGAGGCCAATTAAACATGGAGAGCTCAGGTGTAATGAGTGCCACCTCTGAGCCTGCAGCAAATGAGTCTGATTTCTCTCTCTGGGCAAGAGGACGACAGCAGGGTCTTCTCTGTTATTTACCCCACAACCAAGAACGACCCACTTAGGTCATTCAAATAAAGATCTCAAACACCAACGTGTTTTGTACACGTATGGTCCTTCAGGCCACAAAATCAGTCATAAAACAGCAACATGTGTTTATCATCACTCAAAACCTCCAGTATTTTGAAAGAATTATGCTGAAGACTAGCGCTAGGCTAATGCTAAAATCTAAGCCAAAACAAACCTTTTCGAGTTTCCACAGCAAAGTGATCTTATAGAAAACACCTTTACCTTGCTATGTAGAAGGGCTATCAGTCTAATTTGATATGTTGTACATCTATCAGTCAAATTTCTGGACATAACAAAGATTTAGCCTCAAGCTTGTAGGCTAAAGTAGGCCGCACTAATGCATTTTTCCATATATTTCTTACAAAAAGTAATACCATAGTAGGCCAAAGGTGATGCTAGCAAATGGTAATGTCATGAAGCTTTCATATATACCATGGTAATGAATATTTACTATAGTATAAATAAAAAAAATTAACATATTACAATGGTACTAACAATATTTAGCAGTTTTTGCTACTACATTTATTGTACTAATTGGAGTTTTCCAAGAAAATACTAGTCCAGTCACTTCAAAATTTCACATTTAATTCAATGTGTTAGATTATTAGATTATTATTTATATATGGCTGTCTGATCCCAATCACGGCATCAAGTACATTTTTGATAAAGAGGCAGGTAAAGCACAAAAACTTTATGCAAATAGAGTAAAATAACCCTTACCCTCATTCACCCCATAATGCATTGCAAATAAAGAACATCACGTCAACATGTGATCGTCAACGACTGAATCTCTGAGCTGGTGTGAGTGAGTGTAGGCGGGACTAATTTGCATATTCATAGAACCACGTATACTTAATGAGGCAAGGGTGTAGAGTTACGTTCAAGCTATTTTAAGGCATGAGACTTTTTTTCAAGGAAAATATGCAATATATGTCATTTATGTCAAATATGTCATTTTGGTGATCAAAGATGAGTTTTAAGGGATAAAATTATTGAGCAAATTATTGGGCAAATTTAAATATGCAGACATAACTATAAGTCTAAATATGTCAACAATCTGGCTCTTCTCTGTTTGTATGAACACCCTGATCCACCAATTATTTTTGATAAAGAGGCAGATAAAGCCCAAAAATCTGATGCAAATAGGATAAAATAACCCATACCCTCATTCACCCCATAATGCATTGCAAATAAAGAANAAAGGGTCCTCACACCATCGGTGCTCGGGCCCTAAATATGTCAACAATCTGGCTCTTCTCTGTTTGTATGAACACCCTGATCCACCAATTATTTTTGATAAAGAGGCAGATAAAGCCCAAAAATCTGATGCAAATAGGATAAAATAACCCATACCCTCATTCACCCCATAATGCATTGCAAATAAAGAAGGTTTTTCATCAGACGATAATACACCTCTTCATAATATGGCAGGTGACCATGTATTGTAAGGCTGTGACAAAAATACCTCTTTGATTTACACTTATTCCATTATTAGCCTGTCTTTGAAGTGACCCGAGAGCACTCGCTAACTCCTCATTACGCAGACAGAAATTAAACTCTATAGCAGTAGAGGACTTTGATGTTTCCAGACACCCGTGAACCTGGGAGCAAAACATTGTACTCTCTTACATCAGATACAGTGTTCGTCCCTTGGGGCAGTACATTCATTAAATGTGATAGGAACAGATAAAAGACTATGTCCTTCCCCTTGTCAAGATTAGGTTAAGGCACTGGGTGATGCTGCAGTGTGACTGAGACTGTAATTTTCAAGACCAAAACATACCCTGAGTAGATTTACATATGCATAAATAAATTACATAGAGCAATTATTGACATCGCTGCAGTCTGATGAGATTTATTAGATTGCGATTCGCTTAAATCTGACAGATCTCAGAAACAGGACAGTATGCATGGCAGGAAAATGATGGCCTTCATAAAACATTATATTACTGCAATGAAACGGCATTAATCTTTCATAACATGGGTCATCGTTATATGCTAAACAGATTTCACTCTGGCAGCATGTTCAGATGAAGGGCAGGACATGGGCATGTAGATACATCAGTATACCTGTACTAAATGCACAAAAGGTGAAGCAGGTCCTTTTTTGATGTTAAAGTCCCCCTGTGGTGAAAATCAAGACAACACCATTGCTGAGTATTTTCTCCTTAAAACTGCAGTGAACCAAAGACAGTCTCAAAAACACGGTTTGAAATCGCTGGAGTTTCAATCGCTGGTGTCACAAACTACCTTGTAACCAATCACATCGACATGTGATCGTCAATGAGTGGATCTCTGAACTGGTGTGAGTGGAGGCGGGGCTAATTTGCATATTCATAGAACCACGTATACTAAATGAGGCAAGGGTGTAAAGTTACAGTAGAGTTAGAGTTACAGTATGTAGAGTTACAGTATGTAATGTGTATGTAATGTGTAACAAGGACACTGTAAACTAAAGTGTAACCCAATTTTTTAAGTTATGAAGAAACAAAACAAAACAAAAAAATAAAAAATAAAATCACAATAATTAAGAGCAATTACAGGATTAGATGAATATCAGAATATCAAGTATGACAGAAACATCCCACTTTATCCAAATAATAAATGAAAAGGATTGAAATACCATGAAATTTTTTTTCCCAAAAACAATGTAAAGCAAAGAGTCTGAGTACTGGATCCCTGGAGTGATGATTTTACATGTCTACAGTTCTCAAAATCTGCAAAAATCTGTGTATTTTCACATTTTAAATCAAGACAAGCACTGCACTGTATTCCATTAAAATGATATGCTAACGTTTGTAATGGTCACCATGATTTTGCCAAGTAAGACATGTTCCAACAATATTTCTGTCCGAAAATGTTGTCTTAATCCCCTAAACCTAACCCTACTCATAACTTATCCCTAAAATCAGAGGGAAATGATAGGTGAATAACACTGATGTAGAAGCACATAACCCTGGTTGTAAGCCTAAACTTGACATAAACTGTAAACTTAAAATCTGATAAATCTGATTGGAATATTGTTCCAGGATCACAAAGATGTTGATCCAGGATCATGTTGTACTTGGGGAAATCACGTTCACCCCTTTGGAATAGCACTTAAAGACTTTGTCAATTCAGCTTTGAATATTCAAATTAGTAGAATGCATTAAAATGACCTCTCCCAGAGGAAAACTATATTGAAAGTAGAGGGGTACACTCCGACACATGTTTTCATTCAGGATTCATCCTCTGACATTAAGCATGAGAAGCAGCGTGGCCATCCATGCAGCTAAGCAGTAAAGCTCAAATGCAAATGGCACAACACTCTGCTCCAGTGCTGCCTCATCAGTTCTGACACCCTGCTGGAGTGGTAATCTGTGAGCCATATGCATAGCAAAGCATCATGGCCATCTGCCCTGGGAACACACGCATCCATCTTCCTGAGGATACAGGTTTGTATACATGTAGGTCCTGAACATGTTGGGAGGGTGAAAAAGACAAAACAGGAGAGTGAGTGTGAATACCACTGGCTCCCTCTGCTGTGCTAAATACTGTTCACCAATAATAATTAATAACCAAAGCTGGGAATTAAAGGTGTAGATCAGTCCAAATTTAAAAAACCTGCCATTATTTAGTCACCCTCATATCGGTCCAAACCTGTATGATTTTTTTAAGTCTTCTGTGGAACACAAAATGAGACATTCTGAAGAATCTAGATGCAGGTCTTTACCGTCGTTTAAAATGACATATAAGCAGCAAAATGGCACAATAAAAGTGGTCCATACAACTTGTGCTCTTTATTCCAAGTCTTCTGAACGTGTATGCTGGCTCTGTAAGATTTAACAAATCATTAAAGCATTAGTTCATTTCAGTTTTTTTGGGGGGGGAAAATGGCTGATCGTTTCGCTAGATAAGACACTATTTCCTCATCTGGGATCATGTAGAGCTCTTTGAAGCTGCACTGAAACTGCAGTTTGGACCTTCAACCCGTTGGTAACTGTTCACTATATGGAGAAAAATCCTGGAATGTTTTCCTCAAAAACCTTAATTTCTTTTCGACTGAAGAAAGAAAGACATAAACATCTTGGATGACATGGGGGTGAGTAAATTATCAGGAAATTTTAATTTGGAAGTGAACTAATCCTTTAAGTCTAATTTTGTTAATCGGATCACTCAGCTCAAAAGAGTGACTCTCAACTGGCTCAAAAGAATGACTTGTTTACTGATCCAGTTTTCAAGTTTAACTCAGTAACTCAATTCAATAATGATACTAAGCACCAGTTATAGAGTCTTCATACGAGCATCTTTTCTCAAGTTTGGTAAGTTTAGAACAACCTGGGGGTGAATAAATAATCACAACGTACTTGTTTTTAGGGATAGTTTTTCTTTAATGTGGACAATGTAAGTTCTCACAATATTCCCATTCCCCCCATTATCCCATAATTTCTCAAACAGACCAAGAAAAGCAAAATAAATAAAAATTAGAGAATAACATTAATTACTAAATAAATTTTTAGCAAGGGGCAGTTGTGGCCTAATGGTTAGAGAGTCGGATGAGTCTCAGTACCAGCAGGAAATGTAGGTGGGAGGAATGAATGAACAGCACTCTCTTCCACTCTCATTACCCACAACTGAGGTGCCCTTGAGCAAGGCACCTAACCCCCAATCACTCATTGGGCGCCGCAGAAAAAATGGCCGAGTATGGGACACACATCACTTTCACTATCTCACTAGGGCTGCACAATTAATCGAATTCGAATCAAAATCGTGATTAAACAGTTTGGCAAAGTGCGATTATGAAATCGCAAAGGCGATTTTTTTTATGCGCAGCTTGTCAATGAAGCACGGCTCTGTGATCAGTAGTAAATGCTGCTCCATCTAAAAGCACTGCGAGTTTGAGTCGCTTATAATGTGCATTTGAAAAAGCAAACATCTTTCCAAACATGAGAAGCATTTATGAACCTCTTGTCCAACAAAAGACAACATTTAATAACATGTTTTTACTCCAAACTCACTTCATAATGTCAGTTAAATGTGTTTGAAATAACATCCTTTAGTGAGATGATGTGGCTTCTTACACAGAATAAGACACACAACATATTATTTCATAGTAGGGTTGTTCCGATTCCGATACTAGTATCGGAAATACCACCGATACCACAAAAAATTCTGGCATCGGTATCGGCGAGTAATTAAACTCACGTACCGATCCGATACCATTTTCTTAAACAATACCTAGTTGTGCCCGCTATCTTTGCTTAATTCGGAAATCAATTCTTCTTCGCGGCTCAGAATGCAAACACAGGAAGTTGTGCTGTGTTGCCACAAGCAACCACTGTTTAGAGCAGCGGAGAAGTGAAAACGCCTAGCAGTATGTCTGCTGTTTGGCAGTATTTCAGACCAGTAAAACGGCGACATGTCTCATATGCAATGCTGCAATTTCGAGGGGTACAAGTATTGGCAACTTTAACACAAATAACTTAATAAAGCATTTGAAGACGCGTCACCCCGCGCAACACGATGGTTACAGAAAGGCTAATGCTGCGTTCACACCAGACGCGAATGAAGCGATAAGCGCGAGTGATTTACATGTTAAGTCAATGCAAAGACGCGAATTGACTTCCTGCGGCGCGATTCGGGCGTTTGACGCGCTTAAGACGGAGAAGGATGAGGCGTGCCAGCTTCATTCAAACAAAGAGAAAAGTTTTCAAAAGACAAATAAAGATAACCGACAAAATTGTCGGGTTTATTGTTCTGGATGACCAGCCGCTGTCAGTCGTCGAAAACGTGAGATTTTTATTTAACAAAAATGTTTCTGGACTTCAAGTTTTAAAGAGATTATTTTCTTATATAATTATATTCCTAGATTTATTTGTTGCACTGTTTTTATAGTTATATTGTAAAACTAATATACCTTTTTCAGTTTACAATGTTAGATTTGTGGCTGCATTTTAAGTTCTTTTTCACTTAAAATAAATAAATAATATAACTGACAAATGTATGTCAGATAATAAAAATACTCTAGTTCACTGTATGTATTTGTTCTTGTTTTATTAAGGGATAAGTCTGAAGCACACCATAAATAATTCTATCAATTCATACAGGGCTAGTAGTATATATATATACAGATACACACCCAGGTATTGGATCGGTACTCGGTATCGGCCGATACCCTGAGCTCAGGTATCGGAATCGGTATCGGGAATGGAAAAGGGGTATCGGAACATCTCTATTTCATAGTATTCTATACAGTGATAAAGGCTATGTCGATTAGCATTGCATTATAAATATTATCATGAAAATACCCGAGAAAGCTTGAAGAGCTCAGATTAACCATATATTGTCGTAGTTGTGTGTTTATTAGTCATGTTTAATCAATCAAAGCGTTTCAATCTTTTGTGTATTTAGCTACAGAGATTTTATGATGCCCATATGGATTTCCTGGAATGACGTTATTTTCTACAGGGCGTATTTGGAGTTTCTGCGCAAGAGCGCCGTCTGGCTTTCAGATGGAGCAGCATTTCCTACTGATACATATAAATACATTTAGACCACTTAACTTAATGATTGCTATCAGGATGTGAAGAGACTTTCAACCACCATAACAAAAACATGTTTTTTGAAGCAAATCTCCAACCCTGCCATTAACAGGTTCCATAACTAATGCCTACATGTCCACTTGAGAATGATGCAGTAAACCTTACCAGACCAAGCTAAGAATGATATCACCACAGGCCAATCTGTTGTCTTTTATTTTTAGAATATTTCCTCAGAGCATCTAATCAGTGCTCAAGGCCCAGCAACACCAACGTCTCCCTGCCTGGAATCTTATCATACACTAGGGGCTTTTATCCCTTCTTCCAGTCATTAACAAGGAATAAGCGGATGACAGTCTAGGGAAAAAAACAAAAAACAAAGCCATCCTAGTGGTTCTGCATGATGTCAGTGCTAAAAGGGGTTTTGAGAGAGACCTGTAAGTTTCCAACAGTTCCATGCTTCATGGTATTTCAATCAAGTAAGTACATTTGTTTAACCAAAGGAAGGAACAGCACCCTGTTCAGCTGTGATCAATTTGAGGACTTACATAACTCTAAAATGTCTGCATTACTAGTTTCAAAGACTCTGCTCAAGGTGAACGAACATAAACTGGGTTTTCATACTTTTGGTTAGGCCTTTAATTAACTGAAAGTGAAGCTGTAAAGTAGGTTTAGGATGACAATTACACAATGCTCTGAGACAGGTTGCCTGAACTAATAAGCTAATAAGTGGCAAATATATCTCAAAGGTTTATGACATGATTCTGTACCATCTGGCAGTCATCATAATAAAACTTTTATGCAAACTTCTGAAGTGATGAACCAAGTTAGAACTTTGCACAACATCAGGTATTTATTCATTCATTACTGACAACATTTTAAGTCAAATATTAGGGCTACGTTTTGCTGCCAGATGATTGTTATGAAAGATGGTACTTATGACACCTGCTAACATGCCAAACCTTCATCTTTTGATTTGGCCATCTTGCCATAAAATTAGCTCAATCAGTGGCATGAGTTTGGGATCTGCTGTCTGCCAATAGCAGAGGCAGTATTTGTGGAAACTTGTTTGGCAACACTCATAAAAAAAAAACAAAAAAAACATATACACTACCTTTTTGGGTCAGTAAGGTTTTTGGATGTTTTTGAAAGAAATCACTCATTTTCATGTATTTGAAAAAAAAAATGAAGCGCTTAACTAATAATCAATTATATTTGAGAGTATGGTCCTGACTGAAAGTATAAAAAGCAGTAATATTGTTAAACATCATTACAATTTGAATTTTACAATTTGATTATATATATATATATATGATTTTATTTTATTTTTTTAGTATCATTACTTCAGTCTTCACATGATCCTTCAGAAATCCTTCAGAAATTCACGAATGCATGTTTACTTATTCTCAAAATTGAATGAGTTTTTTTCTCAACATCTTATTTCAACTTTTTTTCTCGAAACGACTTTATTCTCGACATTTTATTTTTTACTTTTTTCTCGAAACACGACTTTATTCTCAAAATTTAATGATTTTATTCTCGGCATTGTATTTCAAAATTTTTTCTAGAAATTGAATGAGTTTAATCTTGCATTATAATGACTTTAATCTCAAGATGGTTTTATTTTTTTCATTATTACTTGGCCCTAATCCTCTTCTGTAGAAAAGTCATTAAAACATTTTTTTATTTATTTAGTTGGAAATAAAATGACATTTCTTTTGTCCAATTATGTTTTGTTTGTTTTTTTTACTAAAAAGAACTAAAATAATCATTAATTGAACCGTTAAGAAAGTTTAAGGAATCATTAAAAAGGAATTAGAATCTGAACTAGAACTGAATCATTACATTTCTTTATGATGCCCGTTTCTAATTCACACAAACATCAGCTTGTAACAGTAATATTATCAGAGATCATCATCTGTTTAGTGGAGCTGATTTTTAAAGGTACTTTATATATAGGTACTTTATATAAAGGTACTTATATATATATATATATATTAGGCTCATCAAGTTAAATTAAATATGTTGCATCATGATATCATACTCAATAACCATTGATCTTAGAGCAGACGGCATGCCGAACTGACATAAAAAATAAGGTATGTTGTCCTTGCAATGCCAAATGCAGAGCTTGTATGATCTCATAGGCCACTCTGACACTGATGTGTCAGTACGTTTTATCAATCACAGAGCAAGTTATCATACACCCATTTCACAAATGAACAAAGCAAATTAAACCTCAGCTTCTCTCCCATTAACACAGGGGTGAACCCAAGGATTTAGGAGGAATATGTGTCCCTACACTTCATCAAAGTGCTTTTAATAAGAGCATTCTGTTGAAGGCCAAGCTTTGTCCTTCTGAAAGTGCCACATTTACATACTGCACAATTACGAAGCCGAGAGCCGAGGCAGCCTGAGAAATTATTTTGCATTCCCCACTGTTGCGATGACGTTGAACAATGATATAAACCATGACCTGCAGGTCAATCATTAGTCCCTGTTCTATACTTGTCTGATGCTTTGCAAGCCGCATGTTTAATTTGTTGATTCATGGCATTGTGGTCCATTCAAGGGATTAAAACCTCAAGCAAGAACCTTCTTATTATAATACTGGTTCTATTGACTATATGACCCCCCAACCTCCAAAAAAAGTTAAAGCGATTAAAAATTAACTGCATAAAATAATTGTTCAAAAGTGCCACGATGGTTCCCACTCAAGACCTTTCTTCTTAACTATTAATTCTTGCAATTAGGCAACTTGCTATGAGTGTGAGGGTCCATGCAATATTCATAGCGATGCATAATTATGTAATACATTCCAGACATAAGAAGATATATATCCACAGTGGTCTTGTGAAGATATAAGACATTTTTATTTGCTTTATAAGACTGTTTCATCTCCAAGTGGATAAAAGAGCCTTCTCTGCTACAATGTTCTTAGTGACCTCCCATATTAATTCTATCCAGCATAAGACACATGAACATTGGTAAAGTGTTCAACACAACAGGCAGTCCCACTATCAAAGTGTAGAGAAAGCTAGAATGCTAAGGCTTACCTTAAAAAATATATAGATGAACCACTGAGCCTGTCAACAAGGGAACAAATAAGGCCCCACAACGAGGCTGTAGAACGCAATGCATTGTGTGATAAATTATATATGTTCATGTGAGTATTGGAAGATTATTGAAGGTCTCGACTGTGCCAGAAGCAAATATGGAACCCCAGCTACAATGGACTCGCTGTAGAAGTGTGGCTTTCATCTCGAGATATGCTTCAAAGCTTGTTTCAAGCAAAGCAAACTGGCAATCAAACTAATGTGTAACCAGACAGTTGTGCACTTCACAACGCCCATCATCAGAACAGCAGCTGGGATCACACAGAGACAGTGCCGTCTCCTCATATCAAGCACACAAGGTCTTCGGAACATGTTATTTTTTCCATGTTGAAAGCCATGGGGAGATGCTTAGAGAATCTTTAATGTCTTGCATGTGGCATGTGAAAGAACATCATCTTACTTAAAGATCCATCTATCAGAAGGCTTCATAAATATATGGAAATAAAACAGAAAGCAACTTTTCGTCTTGGATTTCTAATTTGTAAGGACCAGTGTTGGGGAAAGTTACTTTTAAAAGTGATGCATTACAATATTGTGCTACTCCCATAAAAAGTAACTAATTGTGTTACTTAAATTACTTTTTATGGAAAGTAATGTTTTACGTTACTTTTGCGTTCCTTTTCCTCACCTGGGCTAGGCTTGCTTCTTTGTTTTTTAATAACAAAGAAAAACAAAAGTTCTATTTTTGGCAAATGTAAAGGATGTTTCACACCAAAAGTGAAATGAATAAGCATCAGACTGAAGGAAATGCATATTCTCGTCTGTACAGTAGAGGGCGCAGCTCAAACAAACCTTTCAGCTGTTCTGCCTCATTCTGGATCACAGAATAATACAACGGGGAAACAAAATAACGTTTTTTAAATTAAAAATAAAAAAGTTACAAATGTTTTTGCAATAAAATGTGATGTTTATCTTAAGTCATTTTTGCTTATTCATATAGTTAAAGTGGATCAATAATGGTCAGCAGCAAAGACTTTGGTTAATAAAATGAGATTAAATACATAAAGTATATTTGTGTTTTTTTACATTTACTTATTGCAGGTTTAACTAATATTCAGTTTGCATTTCACTGTTATATTCATTTTGAGGAATACTGAATCTGTTTTTTGTGCAAGTAAGATGAGTAAATGCCTGCTCACATTTAGTGTAGAACTACAATAAGCAGGGTTTGACATTAACACCCGCCAACCTGCCAAATGCGGGTGTATTTCAGCAGTGGCGTGTAACGCAGTCACTCCTATAGCCACTTCGGCAGGTTGAATTTTATATGTAATATAAAAATTTCAATTGTAATCTTTTAAAGAGGCATCTGAAATAATAAACTAAGTGTAATGTAGTATTGTCAAAAATATAGATTTTTCAATACATATCAATACTGAAATATCTGAAACGCTTCCAATACTCATTTTCTGCAGAATATATATACAATACCAGCTGCACTTTCTCACTCTCATCTCTCTGACAGTGAGTTGACGCACAAACCCGCCTCCCCTCACTCCTTTCATTTGCTCTGGATGAATATTTTTGGTGTTATAATGCTTGAATTTCGGTGTGGGATTGCACGTATTACGCATAATTTTACTCATTCCCGCAGATTTTGTGCTCACACCTAAAGTGCGTGCACATAAAGCCACCTCTCAGTACTTAATTGCGTCATTTTTCACTGCTTAATGCGCTTAAATGGTCAAATACACACAAAATAATGTCAAAATACCGGTCTTGGCGAGTAATCATGTAAACACAGTCAGTTTTGTTTCAAGTGACCGTAAACAGTTGAAAAAGAAAACACGTGTAATAGTATAATGGATCCGTGCATCAGGTCTTAAAGTGACAGCAGGTATATTATGATATAATATTAAAAATATTTGTATGGCAGTTTTTCCCCATGGTATCAATGTAAAAATTGTGGCCAGTAAAAATGCTAGTAACTTTGGAAAACCACTAACCACTGTGGCTGGTCAAGCCCTGACAAGAACACATCATGTCCACTCAGCGCACACAACGCCTCTGCACCTACTTCCTTTTTCTATCAACACAGGGAGAGCTGTCACTCAAAAAATTTGAAAACAATGTAACTTGCATTACTTAGTTGCAAAAAGTAACTCAGTTTGTTGTAAATTTAAAAGTAATGCGTTACTTTACTAGTTACTTGAAAATAATAATCTCATTATGTAGCTCACATTACTTGTTATGTGTTACCCCCAACACTGGTAAGGACAGCACTTAACTCTTTGATAATACTTTATGCATTATCAAAATAAGTCAAAAATACAATAAACATAACTTCTAAATGTTCAACAACTTTTGATTCAGTACATACCTGTTTAAAGGCCATTAGGTCCACAGTTCAAGGTCACTTTTTTCTTTTCTGAACAAATGCAAAAATGTGAAATATAAGTTAGAAAATAAAATATTTTTAATTCTGAGTGACAAGTTTATTTTATATATATACAGTGGGTACGGAAAGTATTCAGACCCCCTTAAATTTTTCACTCTTTGTTATATTGCAGCCATTTGCTAAAATCATTTAAGTTCTTTTTTTTCCTCAATAATGTACACACAGCACCCCATATTGACAGAAAAACACAGAATTGTTGAGATTTATTAAAAAAGAAAAACTGAAATATCACATGGTCCTAAGTATTCAGACCCTTTGCTCAGTATTTAGTAGAAGCACCCTTTTGATCTAATACAGCCATGAGTCTTTTTGGGAAAGACGCAACAAGTTTTTCACACTTGGATTTGGGGATCCTCTGCCATTCCTCCTTGCAGATCCTCTCCAGTTCTGTCAGGTTGGATGGGAAACGTTGGTGGACAGCCATTTTTAGGTCTCTCCAGAGATGCTCAATTGGGTTTAAGTCAGGGCTCTGGCTGGGCCATTCAAGAACAGTCACGGAGTTGTTGTGAAGCCACTCCTTCGTTATTTTAGCTGTGTGCTTAGGGTCATTGTCTTGTTGGAAGGTAAACCTTCGGCCCAGTCTGAGGTCCTGAGCACTCTGGAGAAGGTTTTCGTCCAGGATATCCCTGTACTTGGCCGCATTCATCTTTCCCTCGATTGCAACCAGTCGTCCTGTCCCTGCAGCTGAAAAACACCCCCACAGCATGATGCTGCCACCACCATGCTTCACTGTTGGGACTGTATTGGACAGGTGATGAGCAGTGCCTGGTTTTCTCCACACATACCGCTTAGAATTAAGGCCAAAAAGTTCTATCTTGGTCTCATCAGACCAGAGAATCTTATTTCTCACCATCTTGGAGTCCTTCAGGTGTTTTTTAGCAAACTCCATGCGGGCTTTCATGTGTCTTGCACTGAGGAGAGGCTTCCGTCGGGCCACTCTGCCATAAAGCCCCGACTGGTGGAGGGCTGCAGTGATGGTTGACTTTCTACAACTTTCTCCCATCTCCCGACTGCATCTCTGGAGCTCAGCCACAGTGATCTTTGGGTTCTTCTTTACCTCTCTCACCAAGGCTCTTCTCCCCCGATAGCTCAGTTTGGCCGGACGGCCAGCTCTAGGAAGGGTTCTGGTCGTCCCAAACGTCTTCCATTTAAGGATTATGGAGGCCACTGTGCTCTTAGGAACCTTAAGTGCAGCAGAAATTTTTTTGTAACCTTGGCCAGATCTGTGCCTTGCCACAATTCTGTCTCTGAGCTCTTCAGGCAGTTCCTTTGACCTCATGATTCTCATTTGCTCTGACATGCACTGTGAGCTGTAAGGTCTTATATAGACAGGTGTGTGGCTTTCCTAATCAAGTCCAATCAGTAAAATCAAACACAGCTGGACTCAAATAAAGGTGTAGAACCATCTCAAGGATGATCAGAAGAAATGGACAGCACCTGAGTTAAATATATGAGGTCTGAATACTTAGGACCATGTGATATTTCAGTTTTTCTTTTTTAATAAATCTGCAAAAATGTCAACAATTCTGTGTTTTTCTGTCAATATGGGGTGCTGTGTGTACATTAATGAGGAAAAAAAAATGAACTTAAATGATTTTAGCAAATGGCTGCAATATAACAAAGAGTGAAAAATTTAAGGGGGTCTGAATACTTTCCGTACCTACTGTATATATATATATATATATATTCAGCTGATCATATGAGCTCGACATGGCGACCCACTCCATAGACTACTGATATGACAGAGTATGCATTACTTATTTATTAAAAACGTAGAAACTTTTTAAATAAAATAAAAAATGACTGGGTACAATCATTCAAACATCATTTGGGGGGAATTGTTTGATAGGATATGGAAAGTGACACCATAACATATGATACACCTACACATGACATGACTGCCTGCATATTACATAATTGGTGTTCATTATTCCTGTTACATGAAACAAGATACAAAATGGTGTGGTACACATTGCAGAGCATGTAATACTACACTAAATGAGCACTAGGCCCCAGCCCCAATCAAAATCCAAAGAAAAAATGGATGTACTTTTACATCTGTGAAGAGTTTCCTGTTTCCAACGGTCACTGGAGGGCTGCCATCTCTTTTGAGGTCTGGTATGGATTAGACATTATGATATTAAACAGGCAGGTTTCAGAAGTCTTCCTCTTGAGTAGAATTTTATTTTAGTTTGGGGAGAAAACGATTCTAAAAGCTTCTTGAATCTTTGTAAATATAATTCTGAAATCATTATTTTTTTGTTGTTGTTAATCTGAAAATATTTTATGTTAAAAAGATGTTTTTTTTTCCCAGCCCTAGACCTAGCCTGGCCAGAATAATCATGAAAAAATTTAACTTTAGTGTCCCAATGAAAAAAAAAAAAAAAAAGATAATAATGATAATAAAGGAATAGTGATTTGAGTGAGTACATTTTATGTTTGGGTAACTTTCTTTAAAAAGACTACAGTATGTGAGATACTAGAAATCACAGCTGTGAAATGTCAGGCGGGCACAAACAAAATATCTCGCCTCTATAGTGTCATTCAGATGTTTATGCTACCATAGCTTGTGCAGAACTTGCCATGAAAACATCTAAATGACTTTATCTCTCCGAGTTACTGCGTGAGAGATAAAGCTATTAAGAGAATGGAGAACAAATGGCAGTTAAAGGCTAAATTTACATAGAGAGGAAAGGAAACATGCTGAGATGGTGTTTGGTGTCCATCATATGCTGGATAATAGTGTACTTATAACCACCCAGGAGGCCATGGCTGCATTTGTTAAGCTTATGGCTTCAACATATAGATTTCTGGCATGGACAATAGGAACTGGCCAAGTCTGATGGCTCCTCAGCTCCCGTGGCCTTATGGGATTGTAAAGTGTCTACACTTGCATCTCAGCATATGCAGTATGTACGAAAACACCTACTTATTTGAGGTACTGCTCGTCACTTTGTAGTATGGAAATACGCATATTCTCAGGGAGTGTTACTATACAGTGTAAAGGCAGCTAAATGATTAAATATATTCAAGGAAGACAAGATCAATCACAATTCAGTATGCAAATAATTGTAAAAATAGAAACCAACCACAATTCATTGTGCAAAAAAGTGTCATTTTAGTATCACTGAAAAACTATTATAGTTTTTTTATTAGTAGTTTGAATTAGTCATTATCTTATTTCATTTAATGTTTATTTAAAAACACAAAAAATGTTTTAATGGTTTTAGTTTTAGTTAACTGTCAAAATTAGGTACATTCTTAATGTTCAAAATTCAATGAATTTCGATGTGATTATTCATAAATAACGTCAATGGGAGATTTTCAAACTTTAAATCTTAACCCTTTTTAACTGTCACCGTCTGCTTGGCGCTCTTTTTATTTTGCGCGTTTTTTTCATATCACATATTTTAGTAATCATCATAAATTAGGTATCATTCAAAAGCCTACGAGCTCAAAATTCATCCTGTGAAAACAGTTTTGCAACTGGACGATGCATCACCAAAACACATCATCGTAAAGGTCTGAGTCTCAAGGTTCCATATTTGGTGATTGTTTTGTGATAGAATTAATATTTGGATAGAAATTTATAAATTTGTTACAGTGAAAGTGAAAGTGAAGTGACATGTGGCCAAGTATGGTGACCCATACTCGGAATTTGTGCTCTGCATTTAACCCATCCAAGTGCACACACACAGCAGTGAACACACACACCGTGAACACACACCCAGAGCAGTGGGCAGCCATTGCTGCGGCGCCCGGGGAGCAGTTGGGGGTACGGTGCCTTGCTCAAGGGTCTCACCTCAGTCGTGGTATTGAGGGTGGGGAGAGCGCTGGACATTCACTCCCCTCACCGACAATCCCTGCCGGACCTGAGACTCGAACCCATGACCTTTGGGTTACAAGTCTGACTCTCTATCCACTAGGCCACGACTGCCCAGGAGAGTGCATCAAAAAAAATTCAATGGAATGTTGGTGGAACCCGGTGGATATTTTTGGTACAGCGCCTAAATAAAATTGTGATATCAACTTCAAATTTGGAACACAACTTGGTTAGACATATGGCTTTGATTTGATAGCAATTTTAGAGTAAAAAAATATTTGATGAAATATATATTTTATATAATTTTTTTTTTTTTAGTACAGTATATTATATAAACTTCCATAACTTTTTCATACTTTTATTTTTTGAAGATCTTTTGGAAGTCACTTCAGTAATAATCTACTGAGTGTCTTCTTTAAATGAGACCAACTTTATGTCTATATTCCAAAGCATTCTTTAATGACAACCATATAGGTTTGGATAGTGCATTTTCATGTATATGCTCAAAAAGGCGGGTGACAGTTAAGGGGTTAAATCTTGTTAAAAAGTATAAAATTTACGATAAATAAAGGAAAGTATAATATAATAAAACAGAAAGTACAGGTATGTATAAATACTTATTTTGAATGAAGGAACATGGTGCAGCAGTGAAAGGGTGCATTTAACAGGAAGACATGCAACATGAAAAATGATCTCATACGGTATAAGTAGCTGGATGGTGTCTAACATATTATTTAGTGATCAAAACCTTGGTGATGTATGAGGAATGCTAGCTAGAACTGTGCAGCGTATTAGTGGTCTCTTTATAAGTGTATCATGTACACTTGCATCCAAGGAATTTTGGCTGTGGTTTTACCAGGCATTTAGGAACTTACCCTTTAAAAACGTAGACATGTGCGATCGTATTCCACACTTCTTTGAGGACATCTCCTCCCCCTTGGTATCCTGAAAACATAAATCAGTATCTCATCCTTTGATCTAATTACATTTCAATGCAGTACGATCCTCATTTAGTGAAGCTGTCAAGTTACGCCTTAAAATGATATATTAAAGTCAAGGTAATGCGGCTTTTGAAGTGAAAGGAAAGAACTATGGCTTTTACTAATGCACTACCACATGAGTACTATATGAATGATAATCAGCTCATTTAGGATGTTTAACAAGTTTTTTTGTGTTTCTTGTATTTGGATTGCATTTCATTAAATTAGGATGTTAAATGCTTGTAAGTAAAATTAAATGCAATTAAACTATTGAAAATTAAATTGAAATACACTTTGTGTATTTAGTTGGCATATTAAAGGAATAGTTCACCCGTAAATGTAAACTTTGACATTATTTACTCAACCTCATGTTGTTCCAAACCCATATGAGCCTCTTTTTTTCTGTGAAACACAAAAGATGATTTTTCTTTTAATCAAAATGCATGGAAACAGTATATAAGTTATAGAAATGATAAAACAATAAAGTACAAATAAAAAATTGTCTATACAGTAGTTTATGTGAAAAACAAATACTGAAATTGAGATAACTATTCACTAAAAATGTAACTTGACAGCTATGGCCACCATTTTCTTTTATTGTCTGGAAAAGAGCAGCTTGAACATTCTTCTAAACATCTCATTTTGTGTTCTATGCCAGAAAGAAACTAATGGAGGTTTCAAAAGACACGAGGGTAAATAAATAGTGAAATAATCATAAGAAACTTAAGAAAAATGTGCATTTTTTGTGTGCTTTTTTATGAAAAAAAAGAGAAGCAAGGGATAGTTCACCCAAAAATGAAAATGTTGTCATCATTTACTCACCCTCAAATTGTTCCAATATCTTTCGTTGAACACAAAAGAAGATATTTTGAAGAATGTTGGTAAGCAGACAGGTGACTGTAGCCATTGACTTCCATAGTATTTTTTTTTTAGTCAATGGCTACCGTCAACTGTCAACATTTTCCTTTGTGTTCAACAGAAGAAAGAAACTCATTCAGGTTTGGAACAACTTGAGGGTGAATAAATGATGACAAAATGAACTATCCCTTTAAGAGTTCCAATGGCCCATTGGACAAAACCTGTGCATCTTCATCTGATTAATGACTGTCCTCCATCTAATAAACAGTAATTGAATGGTCTACTGCAGAGGCCATGAAAGCCTGGGAGAGCTGCTCGCAGCCCGTTCTATCGTCTGGGGGTTGATTATGGTTGACCTTGTTGTGAAGCACACTTTGAAACAGTGAATCTAAGATGGGAAACTGAAGCCAGAGAGCAAAGCAGAAGATAAATGAACAGATATTGTATTGACAAGGCAAAAGGAGATCTATAACGTGATCAATATCTATTTGATTTTGATCACAAAACTCTGTGGAGGAGGAAGACGATTGATCAAACGTGCCAGGACACATCGGCATATCTAACAATATTAATTAAGAGAAACTGCTTAGGTGACTGA
The DNA here is from genome assembly GCA_003731715.1 of Anabarilius grahami. NCBI lineage: Eukaryota > Metazoa > Chordata > Actinopteri > Cypriniformes > Xenocyprididae > Anabarilius > Anabarilius grahami. The sequence goes on from RJVU01053975.1 coordinate 175,210, forward strand.
TTGCTAAATCAGTCAATACTGTTAAAATCAAAACAAACGATTGCTGCATTCAGATGTGAGGCCTAATTCTTTCTCAGGATGGATTTACTGTAAGCTTTGTACTACAGTAGTTGTCTAAACATGCTAAATGAGTCCTTAAAGGGTTAGTTCACCCAAAAATTTAAATAATTAATTACTCACCCTCATGCCATTCCACACCCGTAAGACCTTCGTTCATCTTCAGAACACAAATTAAGATATTTTTGTTGAAATCCAATGGCTCAGTGAGGCCTGCATAGCCAGCAATGACATTTCCTCTCTCAAGATCCATTAATGTACTAAAAACATATTTAAATCAGTTCAAGTGAGTACAGTGGTTCAATATTAATATTATAAAGCGACGAGAATATTTTTGGTGCGGCAAAAAAACAAAATAACGACTTATATAGTGATGGGCGATTTCAAAACACTGCTTCATTAAGCTTCGGAGTGTTATGAATCTTTTGTGTCGAATCATGATTCGGATCACGTGTCAAACCGCCAAACTGCTGAAATCACGTGACGCTCCGAACAGCTGATTCGACATGCTGATTCATAACGCTCCGAAGCTTCATGAAGCAGTGTTTTGAAATCGGCCATCACTATATAAGTCGTTATTTAGTTTTTTTGGCGCACCAAAAATATTCTCGTCGCTTTATAATATTAATATTGAACCACTGTACTCACATGAACTGATTTTAGTACATTAATGGATCTTGAGAGAGGAAATGTCATTGCTGGCTATGAAGGCCTCACTGAGCGATCGGATTTCAACAAAAATATCTTAATTTGTGTTCCGAAGATGAACGAAGGTCTTACAGGTGTGGAACGGCATTAGGGTGAGTAATAAATGACATTATTTTCATTTTTGGGTGAACTAACCCTTTAAGCGTAGTTATGATGATAAAAGTTAATAGAAGTTATATTAATTCATTTTTAATATTATTATGTTGTAAATTATTGTGATTGAATCGAGTCAGAGTACTTTGAATTAAAGAGTACTTCAGAATTAAAATTTCCTGATAATTTACTCACCTCCATGTCATCCTATACGTTTATGTGTTTCTTTCTTCAGTCGAAAAGAAATGAAGGTTTTTGAGAAAAACATTCCAGGATTTTTCTCCATATAGTGGACTTCAAGTCAGTTTCAGTGCAGCTTCAAAGAGCTCTACATGATCCCAGACGAGGAATAAGGGTCTTATCTAGCGAAACGATGTAACATAGGCGGAAGTACCGCAGTAGGGCGAAAAACTCCATCTCATTTTCTCGTCCAACTTCAAAATCGTCCGACATCGTTGTTTTACCCTCCTTTTTTTTTTGGTAAAGGCCATTTGACTTAGTCTTTGCACATTCGCTTTGTACACACTTGATCAGTACTTCCGCCTACGTCATGCATGACCTTTCCAACTTGATTCGTACCGTGATAATGCGTTGCGCATCGCAGAGCAGTGCAAGACAAGCATTTGTGGTTAAAAACTATATACTTTTTTTATTTTATTTTTTTAAGAAAATGGCAGATTGTTTCGCTAGTTCCAACCCTTTGAAGCTGCATTGAAACTGCAATTTGAAAGCACAAATACATAGTGAAAACCAGAGCATTTCACATAAATTACAAATGAGATTAAAGTACTAGAATTGTAATACCAAAACTGAAATAAAAATAAAGCTAAATTAAAATATATATAAAAAAAAAATAAAATAATGACAAAAGCAGATANAAAATAAAAGCCAATTTAAAATATTAATAAATACTATAACAGTATATAAATAATAATACTATTTAATGTTAATTACAATTATTAATAAATATAATTACTATTGCGTAATTAATATAATTATTCATTATATAACAGGGACTAAACTCTTCTTTTTTTTTTTTTTCAAAACATACTTACTTGTAAGTGAACATAATACCAAGACATTGCGTTTGCTAAAATTTACTGTAAACAATCTTGATGTCTTTATGACAGCTTAGCTTTTCTTTTATCTATGGTCTGGGGTTCAGCATGTGTTAATGCAAATCAAAAATGGCATCATTTCTGTTAAGAAGGCTGTTCTGACTAAAACACTTATATAATTGAATCTGTTCATCAATAAACTCTAGTAACAGTAGCAGGGGGAAATATAATTCAAAAGGCGCATCAACGATGAGGTAATATTTATTTTGACGCATGACTCATATATAGTGATGAAATGTTTTAAGAAGCTTTCAAATATATCATGCTTTTAAGAAGCAGTCTTATATTGCATGCTTTTAAACATCAGAGGGTCTAAGGGATATGAGCACTTTCTCACCAAAGCAACACTTTTACATTATAATCTAGCACAAAGAGATAGTTTTTATTCTTTGTTCTCATGTGAACACAAGGGCAGCTGCATTGTAAAATATACCAACTCGGTGATGGTGGATTAAAACCGTCGCCTCCATATGAAATGCACAGCAGCCTCATAATAACTCATTATCACAAAATATCTACACCATAATAAACACGTTACTGTCAGATTTTTATGAAATAGATCTCTTCGAGGGTCATAATCAAGCGTTATGATGCCGGATAATAAACACCGCTGGACAGGAAAAGAACAGCGTGTCGCAGCTATGTGTGCAATGGGAATACAAGCCTTCAGCGTGAGAATATTTATTGGACATTGTTGAGTGCTGGGGAACATGGTTAATGGTTAACATTACGCAGTCCTTCTGAGCAAGAGCAAGATTAGCACTTACATGTCTTTAGTGTCGACACTGCGAACGGTCATAAAAAGGAGCCCTCATCTGCTCTTGTAAATCAAATCAGGTTTTGAGCGGTGATGATGATTCTGCCAATTAGCTGAGGCCGGACTGGTGAGAATTACCACTCACTATTACACATGGTCCATTCCTGAGATCTATAGCCTCCCTCGATTTGGCAATCTCCATACAGGACTAAATGTGATAAGAAATGAATTATACTATTGATGAGGTCCTTAACAAGGTAATAACCATGCTCCCCAGTCAATAATTATTTCGATAAGAATATCTTTATTATGAAAATGCAGACTACAGCAGAAAGTCACAGCACCAAAACAATACCCAGTGGTGTAATTGCCTTTGTCTGAAATTATAGTTTTCATTAAATGGAATGCTGCATGTTATTGATTGTTTAAATAAGACTCGATATCTTCCTGTTTCAAAGCACTGTGAAATTGCATGGCATTGTAATATTCCAAAGCATTGTTGTGTCTGTTTATCAATGTTATGAGATTCACACTATAACGAGTCAAGGACTATTGGCCACAATAACTGCTGTATCTAAATGGACTAATTTTATGGGGTTAGATCACAGACAAAAAAAAAAAAGTTGTTGCCTCTCTCCTTATGATCACATTTACTGTGTGAACAGAACGGAAAGTGAAATATGACAGACTTAGACTGTTTTTCATTCAAGGTCGATGTGGGATATTCCTACTAAATGTAACAGACGTAGACCAGTAAGAGCTGTGTGTGTAAACTGAGTCTTTAGCCTCCTTGTTAGAGCGCCCGACTCCCACGCCAGAGACCGCGGGTCGTGTTGAACCGGTTACATTGGTGCCGTTGACCCGGATGGGAGTGAGGTTTAGGGGGGTGAGTGAAAAGGCTTGTGCACACCGGGACGATTACCACGCACACTTATCGCCGACGTTTAACGCCTTGTGAAACAAAGGGTGCCAATGTGAGTGTACACACCGACACGCAAAAAGCCAAGTCTAAAAGCGTCATTTTTGAAAAAAACGCCTCGGGTTCTTTTTTTGGTTTGACGCGTCGCGTTAAAAACTGGCCGACCAATGAGATTGCCGCTTTTGTTCACGTGCCTGGAGCTGCTGAAGTTACAGTAAAACACAACATGGTGGTGCTCAAGCACAAAACGGTCTTGCCGAGCACACATTGATATCTAAGAAGAAGACGACGAAGAGGAAGTAAGTAGACGAAGACCCCTACAAACTATGGGTGCTCTGACAGTTCTTGGCCACACCAATAGATGTGTAATATATGCCATTTTATTTCTGTATTTTTATTGTTTTGTTTTTTTTTACATTCTAGAAATATAGTTGAGAATGTCTATTTCATAAATACATTTATTTGCACTACCGTTTACTTGCACTACTGTCATTGTGACTTATTTGAACTACCGTTTCTGACTATCATCTCCTCATGTCATATATATGCCAATATATGCCATTTTATATCTGTATTTTTATTGTTTTATTTACATTCAATAAATATTATTTAGAATGTCTAATTCATAAATATGTTTATTTGCACTAGCGTTCACTTGCACTAAGCACAAGCGCCATACTGTATACTGCCAGGGAATGAATTTGCACGTTCACTCGGTGCAACGCCAGTGAAAATCGCTTGGGTTTGAAAACAAAGACGTGTCGAAAAACGTCTCGAAAAACGCTGGCGACAAGCGCAAGCGATAATTGTCCCGGTGTGCATGAGGCTTATTGGTGCTTTTCCACTGGGTGGTATGACTCGGTACGGCTCGGCTCGCTTTACTTTTGGTTTGCTTTTCCACTGCAGTTTAGTACTACTTCAAAGTGGGTGGGATTATAGACTGATCGTTATAGTTGTGCCGCCTCTACTGCCGTGGATCCGCTCCTCGGCTACCAGCGAGAGGAACGTCTGCACCTTGTCTACTGACCACGATACAGCCATTTATTTTTTGTCGTTTAAAGCTAGTCATTAAAAAAAGATGTGCGAACAAATGATACTGCGGTGGCTGTTACTGACTATTTAAATCTATTGGGTTTGGTGTTTCATGTTTCAAATCCAATGATGCTGGTAGTGACGATTCTCTCTGACCAATCAGTGATCTGCAGTGTTTACACGTCACATTTTAGTATCGGTACGGCTCACTTGGAACCTCAACCGAGGTTGTACTATTTAAGCGAGCCGTAACATGCAGTGGAAAAGTGCCAAAAAGGGAGCTGTACCAAGCCGTCCCATGCAGTGGAAAAGCACCATTACAGACGTAGGCTAGTAAGAGCTGTGTGTGTAAACCTCACTCCCCTGAACTCAAAAGGTGCTCTAGTGACTGACGCTAGAGACTGCAGCCTCTAGCCTCCTTGTTAGAGTGCCCAACTCCCATGCGGAGGGGCCCAGGTTTGAGTCCCGCTTAGGGCAGGCGGTTCGAACCGGAGGGTCTTCAGTGGTTCAACCTTAATGTTATGAAGTGACGAGAATACTTTCTGTGCGCAAAAACATTGTAAACACAGTGCAGTGCTTCCGGGTTCTATGTCAGAATACAACTCATTATTGGCTGGCTCCTGCGTCAGCATCACACACATGTGTCGTGCAGCTCACGTGAACAGCATCGGCCAATACTGAGCCGGCGTTCTGACATAGAACCTGGAAGCACTGCACTATGTAAATTGTTGAATAAAGTCATTATTTTTGTTCTGTTTTTGCGTACAAAAAGTATTCTCGTTGCTTTATAACATTAAGGTTGAACCACTGTAGTCCCGTGGACTATTTTAACAATGTCTTTACTACTTTTCAGGACCTTGAATGTGGTTATGACGTTGCTTTCTTTTGGGGATCAGAAACCTCTCGGATTTCACCAAAAATATCTTAATTTGTGTTCCGAAGATGAGCAAAGGTCTTACGGGTTTGGAACGACATGAGGGTGAGTAATTAATGACAAAAATTTCATTTTTGGGTGAACTGTCCCTTTAAGTTGGAGGTCTCCTTCTGACTCCTTCATATTTGAGGTATGTTCTGACATCTGTTGATGGGCATTGTGTTTAGGTTTACTACATTACCTTCTAAGTGACTTGTCAAAGCACAGTAAAGAAAACTAAAGTAAGAACGGGCTGATCTGATATTCAGACTCTATGCTGAGAAGGCATTTCTAGGGTGCAAACTAAATTCTCCTTGACCTTATTGGTTCTGTAAGGGGATGAGTTTAGATGGGTTGGGAAGTTTTTGGAAGAGCTGTCACCACCACTTTCTGGTCGGGGGTCTTTGTGGGAGTTTTGTTCCTCCTCAACTTCTTTTACTTCCATCTGTAGGAGAAGAAAGTATTCAGCTTTTTTACTGCTGCATCCTAGTTTTGGTATTCAATAAGCTGCAAGACTGAAATGTTACATCATGTATATTGGTTGTCATCTTCACCTGTTCTATGGGAAGATCCACCTTCATATTTTCATCTTCCAGGACTTCAGATGCTACTACAGCCTCATTCCTTTTGTCGGTGGCTCTGAAGACACTTTTTTCTGGAGAGGGCGATAAATCGCAAATACGTTTATAATCAGAAGATTAGAGACAGCAGCATGAAGTCGGATCAGGTTGGTCCATTAGAAAGAACCTTGAGTTTCACCGTTCACAGTGCACATAACAAAATTGACATAGTAAATGGCCAGGCTCTATTAAGACTACTAGAACTACAAATCAATTAATGTTTGTTACAAAACAATCAATATCTTCTCTCAAAACGCAGAAGATTAACACAGACAAAGAAAAAAACCTGTCTGTAGATGGAGCGTCTTCTTTCAGCAGACAAGACTTGAGGGTTAAAGTGATAAACACTCTTCAGCATTACCCAAAACACTTCACCTCGCATCAAATCAAGTCCGTTCGAGCTCAGCACTTCACAAAGCATTTAATGGGCTTTCTTGATCCTGAGATGCAAACTGCATTGGTTGGTGCCTTTGACATTCAAAGGTAAGACAATCTTGGTTAATGATAGGCTGACAGCAGATGCACTCTTCCTCCAGTAGGTGATGGGAATGGCTCTCGCATTCATGGCATGTTTGATTACCCCTCTGCAGCGATTGATGTAGTTAAAAGGAGGTTTCTTGTTTTATTTTTTTTGTTTCTGCCATTAGGAATGGCATTATGTGAATCTTTCTGCCCCATGAGACATGATCAAGTGTCTAGAGTAGGTATGAGCCTTCATCGAGGGGCTTTTATAAGCATGGCTGCAGACATACCGTCCGAGGCTAATGCGAGATCTGCATGAGTGAGGGAAACTCAACTCCATCACAAGGACTGCTGGCTCGGCTCTTATGAGTAAAGTGATGGCAGCCCCGGAGCGCCTGCAATTACTCACTGAATGACCTCATGGCATGTAAAAGACAAAATGCGCTTGCTCATTCAAAGTTTTGTTCATTTTACCCAGTTTACAAAAGTGTCATGCTCATTCACATGCGCCCCCTCAGATTTGTGAGCTAAATGGATTTTGAATATAACAAAAAGAACAAAAAGTATAAACAAAAAATAAGAAAAAAATAATTAACAATGGTTTTAGGTAAAAAAAAAAAAAAA
>RJVU01053975.1:182520-195916 GCA_003731715.1 Anabarilius grahami
ATTATTTAAGTGATATAATATAAAATGAATTATATAAATATATATTATATTATAAAAAAGTCTCTTATTGTCATGATCACCTCCCCAGACCATTCATTCCACCATGGACTACATCTCCCATAACCCATTGCCCGGACTCCTTATGCCTGGTTGCTTTCAGCTGTGTCTCATTAGCTTGTTTAACTCTGCCTATATAAACCTGGTGTTCTCAGGCCCTGTTTAAACTAGTGCATTTTAGTTTTAAAACGCATAACTTTTGCTATGTTTACACTACTCCGGCGTTTTCGACCCTCGAAAACGGAGACTTTTGAAAATGCTGCAGGACGTGTTTTAGTTTGAAAATGCCTGGGTTGCATTTCAGTGTAAATGTACCAAAACTGAGACTTTTCAAAATGATGGCGTGGCTGCCCACGTTCGCTCTGCTTATTCTTGACGACCATGTAAACAATAACATGGAGACTGACCTGCAATCTTTGTTGGCTTTGTTGACAATTTTAGCAGCCATTGTGCAGTTAAACTCTGCATTTTTTTTTTATACTGCAGCTACCTACATACGAGACAACTGTTTACACTTCTACGCGCATGCCTCGTGTGCATGAATGGTCATGTGACATGCATTTTCGGTCGTGTAGCGTAGATGGAGATCGTTTCTAAAACACCAGTGTAGACGTGGATCGTTTTCATTTTAAAACCGTTTTAAAACGAAAATGCACTATTGTAAACAGGGCCTCAGTCATTCTTTGCGAAGTCTTGTATGTGTCACTACTGCAATTCTGAGCATTCTCATCTGTTTCATGGTTTTAATCTCTGGCTATTCTTTAAATTATCTCTTTCGTCTGTGTTTCTTGGACTATGTTTTATTTTGGGTTGTCTGCCTGTGTTTTTGACCCTGTGTCTGTTTTGTGGATTACAATTATGGATTATGCTTAATAAAGACTACATTTGGATCCTCAACCTTGTGTCTCGGAACAGTTTGTGACACTTATGCTCACGACAGCTGCATTTATTTGATAAAAAAAACTTCAGTTAAAACACATTGTAACATTACACATGTCTTAACTGTCACTTTTGATCAATTTCATGCATACTTGCTAAATAAAAACTTAGAGATTAAAATCTTAGTGATCCCAAACATTTAACATGTATGATAGAACACACTGTCACTAAACAAACAAAGGTAGCGAAAAACACTACAATATAAGTCTCAATATGCAACAGAGTGAGAGAGACATGGTGAATGAAAGCAAAAGAACAGAAACCAATTTAGAGGAAAAAAATCAGAGAGAATGAGAGAGAGATTTCTCATGAATAACTTATGAACATTTTGATTACCTATCAGGAAAAAAATGGAAACATTTTGTTTTCCCTGGCATAGCTAACAAGGCACTTGCATACATTTTAAACAAAATGGCCTGATTGAATTTATCTATGATTTAAAGCCCTTCGCAGCATTTGAATTCATGCTGAGCTTTAATATTCCTCTCACAGGACGGCCTTCTATCCAAGAATGAGAGCGTATTTCCCTAATGTAGGTGGGCTTTAGAGAACAGCCTGTCAATTCGAAGCAATTTGTGGCGCACACACGCCTGCGCTCGCTGTATTGCGCCGCACACATGCAAGAGTACAAGATCCCTCTTTTTTGCCACTCTCTCTCACTCCCTTAATCATAAATGCATCACAATCACACAGCAGAGATGGTATAAGAGAAAGACGGAGAGTGAAGGGAAGAGAAAATAAGAATTCTACAAAAACAACAGCCTGATGTAAAAAGCCTGTATCTGGTGAAGGAAGAGCAGGGAAATGGAACTCTGGGGAGACAGAAGGAAAATCGTATCACGACTTGCCACACTCACCAGGCGTAGCGAAGAGATCTGGGATTTTCGAGCCCTGCCCGGGCTGTTTGGCAAAAAAAACTGAGCCGCCGATGTCCACTCCTGGTTTTGCGAACTACAAGGGTTGAGAAAGCAATCTTCACATAAAGACCATACATGGCTGTGATTCAATCTGATCCTTAAAGTGTGTCTACAATCCGCTGATAACAAGAAACAACTGTGTTTCGAGCACAGCTCGTTCTTCCTCTTTTACTCTCTTTTTCACATTTTCCATTGACCTCAATTTTTCATGAGCTGATATGCTTTGTAGCTCCCCAGCGACCGGCACGGTATTGAATTCATCTGGTTCCAATACATCCCATGCACAACCTATCAATCACCAGAGAGCACAGCAAACTAATCATTTATTGATGAAACAGGGCAGCCATGAATTTCTAACTGCAATAGTCTTATTTATCAAGCCAGATCAAACAATGAGGATCCAAACAAGCTTTAAAAAAGAGATTTGTGGGGGAATAACTTATTCTTCAGCAGACAGCAGACAGTTATTGATGATGAAAAAAGAAGACTGGGGCACTAGAGACACAGAGAGAGACAGAACAGTGGGAAGAGGAGTTTAGAGTGATGCTTTGACAGCAGGATGCATGTCTGAATTAATACTCCCACAAAAGGTAATTTTCTTCCAGCAGGCAGTGCATACCGGATCTACCATTGGGAGCAAGGTGAGCCATTTCTGGCACAGTGAGGGAAAGTGAAGGCTTAATACATTTTTCTCCAGCTCTTGCCACTGTTAGTTGGCTCCATAGAGAGGCGGCTTGGGGGTACTTCACTGATCTCCGTCTTCCACTGGTACACACTTCGGGCAATGGTGTTTGCAAGCCCACTAACATGGGGCCTGGGGAATAGCTGTATATTTGTTCTACTCACTTGCTTTTTTAAAGCAAACTCTGCCTGACATCCTTTTGAATTTGAACAGCTGTTGGTGGGCAAAGGAGAAATAAAACAACAGCACTGCCAAAAGTTCTGCTAGAATTCAAGTTCATCAATGAAACTTTCAGGATGATCGTGCAGAATTCACAATCTGAAAAATTTGAAAAAATCCTGTAAACTCAAACTCAAGAGGTTGTTGTGAAAATTAGATATTAATAAAACTATATTACTGAGTTTTTGAAGAGTTCAAGGTCAATTTTCATTTAATCCCAGCTTCAGATTGCCTCCCAACAGACCACTCACTGACCGTCTGATTAATGTTGCACAAAACTGCCAACACCAATCGAAAAATGGCAGCTCCAATCTGGTTGGCATGGCTATGCAATTTCACTAGTCCGTTGAGTTTCACAAGTCAAAGAAATGTTTGAAAGGTGCTGGGTTAATACAATGAGTGCTTTTGCAGAAGAAATTACTGGATTTGCCTCGATGTGATGCCAGGTTATGCCATCCAATCTTTGGAAAATATACTCAGGAGTTTTGTTTGGAGTACTCAGAAGAAGGTAAACCAAATTGTCTGTATTTATCATTAATGGACAAGTTTCAAAGTCCAAATTGATGTTTTTTATACAGCAGGTTGCAGACTTACAGTGATGTATAATATTTGAGTGAAGGTTTTATCTATGGTAACTATTTCAGAAAAAAAACACCCCTAAATGTCATGTAAAAAACAAAATAAACAGTGGTTGGTCACTATACATGTTGGTCTGACGGACTCTTCCCATCTACAGTAAGTGTACGATACTTGACCAGACTAATGCTGCCTTCATGTGCCATCAAAAATGTCCTACTTTCCACTTCTCAAGTCATAATTATGAATTTGTCACGTTCAGGTGCTTTGTTGTTGGAAAGAATAAAATCATGGATGGAAGGCTGTCGCTTGCGTACCCGGTGCAGGTTGTTACGCCCCGAGATTCGCCATCACCTTTCATTGCGCTAGATAGTCATTTTGCAGATAATTCTTGAATTTCGATATAATTGAATTTCAAATAACTGCGGTTTTACATACAATACATTCAATATGCATCAAATGGATATTGGTGTACGTAAATATACATGAATGCAACGGCAATAGAAATCAGTGTAGATGTTGTGGGGAGAAAAAAATAGTTCTCCATGTTTAATGTTTATGGCCCGCCTTACTCAGAAACATGGTTATCAAAATTATCTCAGAGTTACCCAGTTATAATTATGACTTGAGAGGCTGTTCATGTCAAATTTCTGCCTATAGGAAACTTGCATTTATGATAATTGTGATGCACATGATGACAGTATAAGCTGCAATGTGGACCAGACAAACTGGCTAAAGCTGGGGGCACACTGTATGATTTATAATAGTCCTTTACGACAGTTGCTTGTCAGACTGTATGAACATGATCCCCGCTGTAAGCCATGTCACACTGTAGGATCTCAGTTGTCATTCATGTCAGACTGTACGGCAGTCAAGGCGCATTGAAAACGGATGCACACAAGAAGACTCGTCCGGAGTTTTACATTATCAATCCGTGACACGATCGGTTACTGTGAGCTGCATTTACACGTGGGATTGAAATGGTGGCTAACAAACAAAAACAATCTCTAGAGTTAATTTTGATCATGGCTTGTCTTAAAAAGAAAAATGGGAAAAAAAATGAAGATGATGTGTGTGGAGAAGAGGTGATTGTTGTTGTCTCACTAATTGTGTGATCAGGTTCTGCGCTCCTATTGGTTTTTGATTTGATGGTTGTGGTAGGAGAAGCCACACTGCAGGACTGTGCGTCAAATCTTCTGACACTGCCAGAATTTCGTCTGAGGAAAAATCTGATTACAACGTTCATTAATCAGCTGTTGGCGAACATGTCAAACTAGCGATCAAAGTCTTCAGATTTTGGCCTAGGATCAGAGGAATCTTTTAGGATTCTCAACATTTGTCACAGACAGCCAAAATCATGCAGTGTGAACCTGGCTTAAAGGGTTAGTTCACAGATAAATTAAAATTATCCCATAACATACTCACCCTCAAGCCATCCTAGGTGTACGTATATGACTTTTTTCTTTCAGTCAAACACAATCGGAGTTATGTTAAAATTGTTCTGGCTAAGCTTTATAATGGGAGTGAATAGTAATCGATATTTTGAAGCCCAAAAAAGTGCATCCATCCATTATAAATGTAATCCACACGGTTTCAGGGAGTTAAAGGTGCTAAAGAGGATGTTTTGTTTTATATATTTTTGCAATATTACTTGAAACTGTCTTTACTAACTGATAAAAGACTATTTATTAGGTGCACTGAAAGGAATAATATTAATATACATCATCTGTGCACGAGGTAAGGCCTTAAAAACATCAGCCAATCGTTTACGCGATCATCGCGTAAACGATTGGCCCTCTGGCTTGTCAATCACTTCCATTACGTTCCTTGTGAGAGACGTGTGCGGATTGGCCCTCTGGCTTGTCAATCACTGCCATGACGTTCCTTGTAAGAGACGCGCGGCTGCGCGCTCCAGTAACTTTCCACACTCTACAGGCGCAGCATGCAATGTTTTTGTCAGGAGACAGGAGTAACAACTGCAGATTATGAGTTACCTGCGGTGAGTCCGACATAATGAATCCACTAACACGACACAGCGAATGCCGGTGGTAAACACTCGTTTTCCAATACTCCTGCACGAGTTTTGGGAGGTGTTCCCTTGAAATGAGCTGTGAAGGAGGGGGGTTGTTCTTACGCATGCGCTCATTTCAAAAACTCACTAACAGTATTTGGTTTCTCAGTCGACGAAAAGATCCTCTGTATCACCTTTAATATTGGCCTTCTGGAGTGAAGTAATGTGTTTTTGTAAGAAAAATATCCATATTTATAACTTCATAGACTATAATCACTAGCTTCTGGTGACGTCCATCCACGAGTTCCGGCGTGTGATGTAGGATGTAGGAGAAGCATGAGTTTCGACTCCTCTCGCGGTTCAAACAAATAGGGCTGGGCAACAAACTCAAGCTCCTCTGACATTTCTCTTTAAAAATTCTTGTTTTAGACTTCTATTTCGTGACCGGTGTTGTTTTGCTCTATCCCCTGTGCTTCCACGTTCATCAACACGTCATATGTCAGGTCAAATTTCATTCTTCCGCTGGAATCATTCTTTCGCATTTTAGTCGGTGATTCTAGTTTATAAAGATATAAATGAGGATATTTTTCTTACCAAAACCCATCGCTTTGCTTCAGAAGGCCTTTATTACCCCCTGGAGCCATATGGATTACTTGCTTTGGATGGATATGCTTTTTTGAGTTTCAAAATCTCAGTTACTATTCACTCCCATTATAAAGCTTGGAAGAGCCAGAATATTTTTTTATATAACTCTGATTGTGTTCGTCTGAGAGAAGATAGAACGCAATAGGATGGCTTGAGGATGAGTAAATTATGGGATAATTTTCATTTTTGTGAACTAACCCTTTAAGTGAGACTAGTTTTTAGTTCAGTTCATTCTCAGTTCAGTTCGTAAGGTTAAAAAAGTAGGAAACTTAGGAAAATAATGTACACTTGATAAGCCAAACAATACAGCAAAAGCTGGGGGATGGTAGCTTTAATCCAAAGCGACGCCAAAACCAGGTGTAAACGAGGTTCAAAACGTTGAGACATCTGCATGTTAATAATAGGCATAAAAAGTTGACCACTTGTGAAAGTGATGTGACATGTAGCCAAGTATAGTGTCCCCTACTCGGGATTTACGCTCTGCATTTCACCCATCCAAGTGCACACATACAGCAGTGAGTATTGAACACACACCTGTTTTTGCTTCCATTTTTGCTGCGGCACCTGGGGAGCAATCAGGGGTTAGGTGCCTTGCTCAAGGGCACCTCAGTTGTGGGTAATGAGGGTGGAAGAGATCACTGTTCATTCACCCCCCACCTGCAATTCCCGCTGGTACTGAGACTCAAAGTCCAACTCTCTAACCATTAGGCCACAACTGCCTCAGAACCAAAGGTCTGGAACAGATGCAACTTCTTGCACATTTCTGGCTACAGTACCTCTTGCGGTCTGGGCGTGTGCCACATGGGGTTCGAACCCATGACCTGAAAGGTTCGGGGCTTGTGGCTTAGCAAGTTGCACCACTCAGCTGACTCTATGTGATCTGTTGATACGGATCTTGAAACCAGGCTTACACAAAGCCTAAGAACAGGTCGTAGTGCCCTTTATACTAACAGAAGCATAGAAGTACAGCAAAAGCTGGGGGATGGTAGCTTCAATCCAAAGCGATGTAATAATGACTCTGAAGCCAGGCGTGGAAGACCCCCCGCTGTATCAGTGAACCACTCCCCCTGCCTGCACAGGACAGGCCTGACAGAGAACAGCTGGATGGGTGTCTCTACCAATCCCCCCGAGAAACCAATGTTGCTTCAAAACAGGAAGCCTCCACAGGGACGGCAGCAGGTCTGACACGAGCAAGTCATCGGAGATATGAGGAGACAGCTTCGCCCTGCAGTCCCAAAGAAAGGGTCGGGGACAGCTTTACTGCCTCCGCTTGTCACAGTCACGGATATGTGGCCCCTAGTTCAAGGGAGTGTGATCATATCTGTCCCTGTTGCACTTTTCCACCCATGTCAACTTTGCTGACACCTAGCTCAACATCTGTTAGGCCAGTAGGAGAATAAACACCAAATGCTGTGCTACTGCTTTCATCTGCCGGTGCAGTGCCAGCTCTGTCACATGGAAAAAAAACCCTACTGAGATTTCTAATAATACTCCATGCAGTTTACATGACAATAAAATATAGGCTTAAACATACTATATCGATTGCTTAAAGAAGATGAGACAGATTCTTCGGTAATTCAATTTCATTATCAAAATGTTTATATTGGAATGACATCATTGGATAATGCATGCAGCCAGACGGATAAAAGAAAGGTGTTTTGGTAGAGATGGTTGACGGAGACCAAAGCTGAGTCTTTGTCTCCCTCATTTGGTCAATACATGATCTGTAGAAAGGGTGCTGTGAAGAGGAAATATCATGCTTTGGATTAAGAGAAATCATGCTATGTAATTATGGAATTTCTTTTCTTCCTTCCTTTCTTTTTTTTTTTTTTTTTTTTACAAAGATCTTTTAATAACTTTTACATGATTTTAAGAATAAAATAGTGCTGTTAAACGATTAATCACGATTAATCGCATCCAAAATAAAATTGTTTACATAATATATGTGTGTACTTTGTATATTTATTATGTATATATAAATGCACAAATATACATGTATATATTTAAGAAACATTTACATGTAGATATGTATTTATATTTATGTATAATATTATAAATAAATAAATATCAATACTTTATATATAAATATAATATATTTTGTTAAATATATACATGCATGTGTGTGTATTTATATATGCATAATAAATATACAAAGTACACACACACATATTCTGTAAACACAAACTTTTATTTTGGAAGCGATTAATCACAATTGACAGCACTAAAAATATTAAAACTTTTGAAAATGTATCATTTTTATTTTATTTATATACGCTACCTTTAAAAAGAAAAAGAAAACATTTGTGATTGGTAAGATTTCATTGTCTCTTATGTTCACCAAGGCTGCATTTATTTGATTGATTATAATTTACAATGATAATTTGATAATTATTGGAGCCAGATGANAGATGAATTTTTTTTTAGGATTCTTTCATGAATAGAAAGTTCAAAAGAAAAGCATTCAATTAAAATAGAAATCTTTTTAACAATGTCATGTTTACTGTCACTTTTAGAAATCTTTTTAACAATGTCATGTTTACTGTCACTTTTGATGAATTTAATGCATTCTTGCTGAATAAAAATATAAAAAATGTGTAAATAATTTTGAAATGTAAATAATTCAATCATAATATAATTAAATATAATATTAATTTATTTAAAATATTTTAATATTTATACAAATGTATCATTCAACATTTTATAATTATTCAATTTAAAATATATACAGTACCTGTCAAAAGTTTGGAAACTACAAATTATTGTTTTTGAAAATGTTTTGTTCTTTCAAAAAAATAAAAAATGTAAATGTTTCCAAACTTTTGACATCATATACATAAAAATACAATTAATTTCAAATATGCAAACATAAGCCTCCAAATCTAAATCCCCCCAAGATCTAAAATGTTCTTAGGACCATAAGAAACCAATAAAATAAACTGCATAAAATCATTTATCTGGTAGTGTATATAGTAAAGCTTTGAATTGCTAGATTCTCTGAAGGGGAAATTAATATGTATTAAAGTGTTTGTTTTCCTCTCAACAAATACAGATTACAGGTAAATGTAAACAGATTATGGAACTACACCTTGGAATTTAATGACACTTTGATGAGAGTTTGATTGCTATTCCATCTTCATTGTATCAAAGATAATTGGCCACTTTCTTCAAATTATTTCCTCCACTCAATGAAGCTGATGAAGCATGAGATTCAATTAGACATGGAGCAACCACAAGTGCTTTCCCTTCTAACATCAACAGGCAAACAGTTTGCTGTCATTTCCCTTATTTACAATCACCAGATGTCTCAAACTTTACTTTGGAGAGCTCCGGGTCCCAGTCCACAAAGTGTGTATTTTTTCTCCATCACTTATTTGCCAGGTCTAGCTCTTATTGTAGTCTGGACCCTCCCAAAGCATCAAGTCAACATGCACACTATCACAAAACAATTTATCCTCATTCTGTGGGTCCAGGGGAGGGTTTCTGCTCCTTCCCCCGGTGAGGGAGTTCGGCTCTCACTTGATCAAGTAACACAAACTCTGAGCGTTGGGACAGTTTGAAAAAGGAGAGGTGAGAAGAACTCAATACCTCCTACAGACAGTGATTGATGGGGGGAATGTACCCACTCCCGACTCGCACGGACACAGATCAGCCTGATTGGAGACACTGTGACGGTAACATTTTTCTCAAGTATCTGATCTTCAGCGCTAATGAACAGTAGCCAATTTATATTTGGTCCAAATTGAAATTTTCTCGCTAAGTGGGTTGGGTCAGAAGGGAAAGGGACGGGTGCTGCTGATCAAGATTGGTGTCTTGTAAACTAGTTCAGGACATTAGCTCTGTTATATGTTTAATCTCCATATTACTGTTCAAGAGAGCAAATAATACTAATGTGGCACTCTACACTCGTTTGCCTGTGTTCATCCCTGCCTTCTGAAGAATTAGCCTATTTGCCACTGATGAGCAAAATCAATACCAGCATTTTCATTAGATATTTACATAGATATAACATCACACCCATACATAACACACTCTAAAAAAAATGCCTGGTTAAAAATAACCCAAGTGGGGTTGAAAATGAACAAACCCAGCGTTAGGGTTGTTTTAACCCAGCAGTTGGGTTAAATGATTGCCCGACCTGCTAGGCAGTTTTATTTAACTCAACTATTGTTTAAAAATGACTATATGGCTTGCTTAAAATGAACCCAAAATAGGTTGGAAATTAAAAATCAGACACATAATTACTAGAGGCAACAACAATAATCAAAAGGTGAACATTTATTAATAAGCAATTTAATAAATGTTTAATTATTATTCATTAAACTTATTAATAAATGTTCATTTATTACACATATGAATAATTTCCAACATACTTTGGGTTCATTTTAAGCAAGCAGTACAGTCATTTTTAAACAATAGTTGGGTTAAATAAAACTACCCAGCAGGTTGGGCAAAACTTTTAACCGCTGGATTAAAACAACCTTTTCGCTGGGTTTGTCCATTTTCAACCCAACTTGGGTGGTTTTTAATCCAACATTTTTTAGAGTGTAAGCATATTTTATCCATGAAATAGTTTGATACTATTATTTCATTATCCTTACCAAAGTTCTGTCTTGTTTTCCTTTTTTTAGGGCTGGAAGAATGCCATTGTTGATCCTAAAAAGGAGGAAATTAAATAGTTTAAAGAAATCATATTTAAATGAAATATTAAAATATTATTTAAAAAATATGATAATGAAATATTTAAAGAAATACTTTTTAAAAATCTGTTATCGTGTACTCATCCTCTGATTGTTCCAAATCTGTTTGCTTTCCTTCTTTCATGGAAAATATTAAAATATTTTGAAACCAGAAATCTGTTTTGTTATGTCAGTTCTGGAAATTTTATTAATTCTATGATTTAAAAGCTATACATTTTTAATGTTAATTTAATTCGGCAATTACAAATATATAAATTTTACTTTATTTCTAGATTTTATTTAATATAACCTACCATTCATGTTTGGGATCAGTAAGATTTTTTTTTAAGAAATAAATATTTTTATTCAGCAAAAGTGACAATGTTTCAAATAAATGTTGTTCTTTTGAACTTTCTATTCATGAAAGAAAAATTAATCAAATGTATCACAGTTTCCACAAAAACAATATAAAGCAGAACAACTATATATCATTAATAATAATACGAAATGTTTCCTGACCAGCAAATCAGCATATTAGTAGGATTTCTGAAGTATCATGTGACACTGAAGACTGGAGTAATGATGCTGAAAATTCAGTTTTGTCATCATAAGGATAAACTGCATTTTAAAATACATATTAAAATTGTAATAATATTTCACAATATTAATGTTTTTACTGTATTTTTGATCAAATAAATGCAGCCTTGGTGAGCAAGTGACAAAATCTTACCAACTCTAAACTCAAACAGTAGTGTCATTTGTTCACATTTCTGCATAGAATTAATCATAAGGCTTTAGAAGTGGACTATTTTTCCCGTTGTACTCCATGGAAAAAAAGAAAGTCAAACAGGTTATGAATGGCAAAAGGTGAGCAAATGATGGCAAATTTTACTACAAAAAAGTGCAATAAAAGGGCATCTGTCATTGCAATTATCTTGTCTTATAATCTTCCTTACACATCAGTGAGGCTGTGGATTACGCCTTTGCTTGGAGCCAGATGATACGGCAAAGACCGGAACCTCTCTGCCCCTACAGCAACATAACAGTGGTTGTTCTGCAGCTCATATGCTCCACGTAAAGGCTTCCCATTCAGCATGCACAATCTGAAAGGATTGAAACCACTGAATTGTCTTTCATTTTACACGTTCATTTTATGAATGCAGCACATACCTGTGCACAGCTCCAGAGCGAAGGTGAACTTTCTCGGTCACCATGGCCAGTACGTTTTCCCAGCTAGCAAGCGTGTGTTTGGGAATCAGCACCCGTGCTGGAGGAACCAAGATATCTCCATTGGTAAAAACACTACAAAAGAGAATCGAATTTGGCATTTAGGAACTCAATCCACACATCTGTGCTTCCAAAACTGATGATTAACAACATGTGAGAAAATTAAACATGCCATTCGAAATAAATAAAGCAGAGATCATTGATCTGATTTTATACCATTAGACAACATTAAAGAACTAGACTTTGCCGTAGCCAGAGGGTTTGCCATTGAAGACTTCCAATAGGGACACATTAAAAGCAGGGCTCACTTGATGGTGCACGACTCATTACCGATTCTCTTCCATCGGGCTGGGACTATTATTCTGCTGTGAACTACAGGTTGGATCTGCAGTGGAGACAAATGAGCAGGACCCCGCTGAGCATCACTGACAATAACTGTTCCACTACTCATTTAGGGCACTTACACATCTGGTTTTCTTCAATCAGCCGTCTTAAATGTTGTGTTGGTTGCTGTACGGACGGAAACAAGGAGCTAAAAGGGTGACAGACAGTGACATATAATGCCATAACCTCAAACAAAGTTACTCTAAGTGGGTATTTTTATGATTATTGCTCTATTATAGTCTATAGCATTTTGGTCTCTGAGGAAGATTGTAAAACCGTTAGCTTAATAAGTCACTTCAAATAGTCCAAACTTTGAATAGTACCAAGCCTGCATTGTCTAGAACCCTAAACAAAACAGCTGAGAGTGACTAAACTGTTTTTATGCTTGGCGTCACAGAGACCCAATTTATGTACATGTAAAAATCATCCATTTGGATTATACAGTTTTAACATAAACAAAACTAATCAACTCAAAGTGATTCATACTTGTCAGTCATATATAAATGAAACAGGTCAGAATTATGCACTCAAAAAAATCATGGCATAGTTTATTATTAGCTGTTTGCATCTAACTATTTAAATAATCATATTTTAAAATGCATTTATTAAAGCTTCTTAGAATGGACCTTTTTCACAGACTGTGATGATGCATTTTAAGTCATCATCATTTTTCTTTTCTTTTTTTTTAAATGTATGTACATTTATAATACTATACTTAGTATTATATTACCTTTGCATCAAATTAGAAAAAACTAGTTAATGCTGTTAACGTCAAATTGACATCTTTCTCTCTTCCGACTGCAGTTATCAATCTCTCTCTGTTTTGTTTTCCTCTTTTGAAAGTTGTGAAAACACTATTGTGGAGTTTTTCATTTGCTATTATATATATTTAATGTATTCTCTCATTCACCACTATAGAAGTTTACCCAACTATGATGACTTCCACTTCTGAGAAACCCAGAAATGTGAAAAGGGTCAATCGGTATAAATCTTTATAAGTCTTTTAGTGGCTGTTTACACGACACTGTTTTCAACTAAAAACGGAAAACTTTTCGGGGGCCAG
>RJVU01053975.1:202532-275046 GCA_003731715.1 Anabarilius grahami
TTGGGTTAAATAAAACTACCCAGCAGGTTGGGCAAACATTTAACCCAGTCGCTGGGTTAAAACAACCCAATCGCTGGGTTTGTCCATTTTCAACCCAACTTGGGTTGTTTTTAACCCAGCATTTTTTAGAGTGTGTCTTCATAAACACTTTATTTTGATGGTCATTTTATTGACTACATGGCAACTTATTCTGCTAACCCTAACCTAACAGTCAACTAATACTCTAATGAGAGGTAGTTACAAAGTTACTTATAAGTTAGTAGAATGTCTAAAGTGTACTATCGAAATAAAGTGATTTTATTTTAAACAGTTTTACATAAAATATAACACTGCTGTGACTGCTTAAAATGTTATGTGAACGATGAGAAAAGGTAGAAATGCTGTACCTTTTTCATTGAAATTTCAGTCTTTTTTGATACTAGAGTATTTTAAACGCTTGTATTTGGCTTTCCGCCCCACAGATGCTCAGTGAATTCAGACTGCATCCTTGTCAAACTCGCACACAAAGTACATGGTGAGGTGACAAGCTACATCAATCCACTCGCCTGAAGACACCATCTCGACGCAGTCCTCGTCGTCGTAAGCGTTGTTTGGCTCGCCCTCCCTCCACTTGCTGAAAGTGGTCATGGGCGAACGCTCCACATACACAAAGTGGCCTTCTCGCTCTAGGTCGTTAATGCCGATATACACTCTACTGAGGCCAGCTTCAGTGACGTAGCCAGCGATGGCTCTGTTAGCCGCCGCATCCTTGGGCATGGCCAGGTGTCCACCTCGCCCCTGACAAAACGCCTCCGCATCCCTGTAGCGTTTTTCCTCCTTCACCAGCAGATAGACCTTGCTGTCTGTCTCTTTGATGCCAGCGACAGCTGCGGGGGAGGGCAGTGCTGAAAAATGAGGATCTGAATTTCTATAATCACACCGCAGCAGCCAGCGTTCACACAAGTGCATTCAGACAGTCAAACAAAAGAGCTTCGGGCTAATAGCTAAATACGTTTGTCTAAGTGTATTCACCCTGCACATCAAAACCAACAACTGTATGAATCAACTTGACAACTTCACATTATTGTAATCTCATGAACGTTGGTAGAGAGAGCAAACGGTTCATTCTTTCTTTTGGACATACCATTTTTAATGAACTTCAGCTCACTGGTTAATTGCGCCACTTGAATATCTATTTCACCAATCATTTTCCGTAAGGGTGCGCACTCACAGGGGACGCCTGGGGAAACAAATTAAATATGAGACTATTCACACGAGCAGTTCAAGCATTAAACTGATTCCTATTGAGTTCAAACCAATGATAAACTGATTATGAACTGAAGCAAGGCCTACCTGGCTCTCCATCTGGGCCCTTGGGTCCTGGATCTCCCATATCACCTTTTAAACCTAGAAAAAAGTACCATTATTAAGCAGTTAGACAAAACAAGCCTGATTATTTTTAGATTTGTAGTTTTTTCCCACAAGCTTGCCTTTGAGTCCAGAGGGACCCATCTTCCCATAACGTCCAGGACCACCTTTTTGGCCTTTGACCCCGGGGAGACCTGAAAAATAACTTATAAACTTAATATATACAAAAATAATACGCATGGAAACGAAGCAAAGAATAGTAATTCCCCGAATGGAGTTTGATTCCCTTGTTTATCAGTATGTTCAACCATTAAAGGATTAGTTCACTTCAGAATTAAAATTTCCTGATAATTTACTCACCCTCATGTCTTCCAAGATGTTTGTCTTTCTTTCTTCAGTCAAAAAGTAATTAAGGTTTTTGAGGAAAACATTCCAGGATTTTTCTCCATATAGTGGACTTCAACAGTTACCAACGAGTTGAAGGTCCAGATTGCAGTTTCAGTGCAGCTTCAAAGAGCTCAACATGATCCCAGACGAGGAATAATTGTCTTACATAGTGAAACGATCGGTCATTTTCTAAATAAAAATGATTTACTCTTTAACCACAAATGCTCACCACGCATTACCTAATCACGTTGGAAAGGTCACGTGACGGTGTGACATAGGCGGAAGTACTGCGGTAGGGTGAAAAACTCCATCTCATTTTCTCCTCCAACTTCAAAATTGTCCAACATCGTTGTTTTACCTTTTTTTGTAAAGGGCGTTTAACATGGGCGTAAAGGGCATTGTAGACACTGGATCGGTACTTCCGCCTATGTCATGCGTGACCTTTCCAACATGATTACGTAATGTGTGGCGCATCGCAGAGCAGTGCAAGACGAGCATTTGTGGTTAAAAAGTATATAATTTTTTTTTTTTTAGAACATGACTGATCGTTTCACTAGACAAGTAGATAAGATTGAAGCTGCACTGAAACTGACATTTGGACCTTCAACCCAGTGGTAACTGTTGAAGTTCACTATATGGAGAAAAATCCTGGAATGTTTTCCTCAAAAACCGTAATTTCTTTTCGACTGAAGAAAGACAGACATAAACATCTTGGAAGACATGGGGGTGAGTAAATTATCAGGAAATTGTAATTCTGAAGTGAACTAATCCTTTAAAAAGTCATGATTGGTCAATACTGGCTCTCATGAGCTCAACTATCTAAAAGCAAGATAAGGGAAGTTTTAGGGGCTCCTAAACATTTGGCAGCTCCCTTTTTTGGAAATTTTGCAATTTCTTTTAATATCAAAAACTTCCTTACAGGTTCAGAACTTGAATCATGTTTCATCATGTAAATGGATAGTAATTAAAAAGCATGTGATTCAATTCGATTAACCTCTAAAACAGTTTAGTATTACCTGGCTCTCCAGGCGGTCCTATTTTCCCAGGTCTCCCAGGTGCTCCTTTCTCTCCTTTCTCTCCTGCTTCACCTACGGGACAACAGGAACACTTTGAACAAAGTCATAGGCTGCATCAGAAATTGCATACATTCCTACTATATAGTAGGTGAAAAACAGTATGTGACAAAAGTAGTATGTCCGAATTCACAGTATAAAAGAGTCTGCAAAAAATACCCGGATGACCTCCTACTACTTCTGGTGAGATTCGGAAGTGCGCATTCGATGGACACTTCACTATCCCATGATGCCACAGGAGAGGATTTGTGAATTTCAGTGAAGTGACACAACTAACACTGGTAGGTCAAGTGACAATAACAACATGGTGAATGTAATACATCCAGATTACATTCATACTATTTAGAACATACTTTTTTTGTGGTTGTAAAGTATTTACTTGTTCAAAATAGTACCTACTCAAGACGGTATGCAATTTCAGACACAGCTATAGACTTGTACAGACAAACCTGTTCAGAATAGCATATACTTTTAGCATGTACTATTGTTGCAGTAGTATGTAGGGTGAATTCAGGGTGATTGGGACACTTTTGCCTTTGAGATGACTTGGAAAAAGTGTCTCAATCAACCTGAATTCACCCTACACTTTGCACGTGCACATTTTCTCTATGCACTATGCACTGAATACCATTATGACCTACATATTAAATATATACAAGTATACTGTATCTAAGAGTCCAGTGTGATGAATAGACTGCAAAGATATTTTCATACAAA
Source organism: Anabarilius grahami (assembly GCA_003731715.1). Taxonomy (NCBI): domain Eukaryota; kingdom Metazoa; phylum Chordata; class Actinopteri; order Cypriniformes; family Xenocyprididae; genus Anabarilius; species Anabarilius grahami. The sequence continues at coordinate 206,057 of RJVU01053975.1, forward strand.
ATTTAAATCACACTTTTTACTGTATATTTGATCAAATAAATGTATTACATTTGATCAAAATAGTTATTGTCATTAGTGTATATGAGGAAATGTGTAATTTATTTGTAGTACCTTTGAGTCCAGGGACAAGGATCTGGACTGAGCATGGTTCTTCTGGCATGTGCTGACCATAAACTGACCTCATTAGTGTTAAATTTAACATAGTGACCAACAGGCAAGCCACCAGCTTCTCTCCACCCATACTGGAAACAAAACAGAACATCTGTGTTTATCTACAATCAAATACTAACACAAATTTCAATGGCATGTTGAATGTAAAATGTAGTAGCTGCTGTTATTGGATTCACAAAGGCGTCGGTGCTCAAAAAATGGAACAAGTGGGACTCAACACATGATCTCTCCACAGTCAATTAATCTTGTGACATATAAGCAGAAACAAGCTACTATAGCAAATACACTGAAAAGTTGATATTTTTTCCAAACTATCTAACCATCCACCTTTATTTCAAAGTCAATACTAGAGAGTAAACAGTCACACCATGACGTCTCCTGTAACTACCAACTTTAAAAGTAACATCTGAGTTGTCTGTACCACCTGCGGGACACCGTATTGCTAATGAAATAGACTTACCTTATGTTGAATTTCAAAGCCCACTATATAATATGCAGCAGACCCAGCCAGTACATGGATCCAAGTGAGTTAATGGAGGTTTGCTCACTGGTGGTCTCTCTGAAATTTTTCATCTCACATACCCTGCAAGAAACAGGCCTGAGAGTGAGCAAGTACGTGTAAACACAAAGATAAGAGCGGCTCTGCAACACTCCTCTCTGATAATTCCATGGGAAAACATCAGGGTCAGTGACAGAAAGACTCTTAACACATTCCTCACAAATTAAACATCAAAAGCATTCCCAACATTCACAAGTTTTAGTTAAGATAGCGCTGAAGGTAAGAAATGAAATATATTGTTTATATATATATATATATATATACAGGTCCTTCTAAATAAATTAGCATATTGTGATAAAGTTCATTATTTTCCATAATGTAATGATAAAAATTAAACTTTCATATATTTTAGATTCATTGCACACCAACTGAAATATTTCAGGTCTTTTATTGTTTTAATACTGATGATTTTGGCATACAGCTCATGAAAACCCAAAATTCCTATCTCAAAAAATTAGCATATCATGAAAAGGTTCTCTAAACGAGCTATTAACCTAATCATCTGAATCAACTAATTAACTCTAAACACCTGCAAAAGATTCCTGAGGCTTTTAAAAACTCCCAGCCTGGTTCATTACTCAAAACCGCAATCATGGGTAAGACTGCCGACCTGACTGCTGTCCAGAAGGCCATCATTGACACCCTCAAGCGAGAGGGTAAGACACAGAAAGAAATTTCTGAACGAATAGGCTGTTCCCAGAGTGCTGTATCAAGGCACCTCAGTGGGAAGTCTGTGGGAAGGAAAAAGTGTGGCAAAAAACGCTGCACAACGAGAAGAGGTGACCGGACCCTGAGGAAGATTGTGGAGAAGGACCGATTCCAGACCTTGGGGGACCTGCGGAAGCAGTGGACTGAGTCTGGAGTAGAAACATCCAGAGCCACCGTGCACAGGCGTGTGCAGGAAATGGGCTACAGGTGCCGCATTCCCCAGGTCAAGCCACTTTTGAACCAGAAACAGCGGCAGAAGCGCCTGACCTGGGCTACAGAGAAGCAGCACTGGACTGTTGCTCAGTGGTCCAAAGTCATTCGGAAATCAAGGTGCCAGAGTCTGGAGGAAGACTGGGGAGAAGGAAATGCCAAAATGCCTGAAGTCCAGTGTCAAGTTCCCACAGTCAGTGATGGTCTGGGGTGCCATGTCAGCTGCTGGTGTTGGTCCACTGTGTTTTATCAAGGGCAGGGTCAATGCAGCTAGCTATCAGGAGATTTTGGAGCACTTCATGCTTCCATCTGCTGAAAAGCTTTATGGAGATGAAGATTTCATTTTTCAGCACGACCTGGCACCTGCTCACAGTGCCAAAACCACTGGTAAATGGTTTACTGACCATGGTATTACTGTGCTCAACCAAGTATTGAGTGCATAACTGAACATAATTATTTGAAGGTTGACTTTTTTTGTATTAAAAACACTTTTCTTTTATTGGTCGGATGAAATATGCTAATTTTTTGAGATAGGAATTTTGGGTTTTCATGAGCTGTATGCCAAAATCATCAGTATTAAAACAATAAAAGACCTGAAATATTTCAGTTGGTGTGCAATGAATCTAAAATATATGAAAGTTTAATTTTTATCATTACATTATGGAAAATAATGAACTTTATCACAATATGCTAATTTTTTGAGAAGGACCTGTATATATATGTAGATGCCAAAGCAAACACATAATGTACTGCAATATAAATGAGCAGAAAACATGGAAGTTACAAAGAAACTTGATTAATTTGAGGTCACCCAGCATGAGAACAACTTGGGAACAATAATGCTGTAGTTTGAGCATTGGCTCACAGGGTGGCAGTAAATATTTACCGGAATTTCATCTGGAAAAATCCAGAAAAAATGAATGGATGCAGTTCTTGTGCTGCTGATGTTGTTGTTGTTGGCATTGCTTGCTTGACTAAAATAATTAAAGCTGCTTTGCTAAATATATAAATATTATATTAAATTATATTATACACAACAGTGGTGGCTGGGCAAATCTATAGTATTTTTTACAAATACTACACTTGTAGAACTTGTATTTCACTTTTTTAACTTTAGTCAGTGTGTAATGTTGCTGTTTGAGCAAAAACAACATCTGCAAAGTTACGACACTCAAAGTTCAATGCAAAGAACTTGATATTTGAATCTGTGGCGGAAGGAAGTAGTTCTGCACAAAAGAGGGTTGTTATTTCTTATTTATTTACACACTTGTGCCATCGAACTGTTGTATAAACGCAATATCACACTCATAGCTGTTCAATATGGCTGTATATCATCACGCTGTGATTACCTACGGCCGAATCACATCCTTGCTGATTTTATATGGTTACATTATATGGTCACACTCTACAAAAGAGAAAGCAGTGCGGTACCGGTGCGCTGTCTGTGATTCTCCTGTCTAACACACGACTCGTGCGCACAGAAAGCCACTTCAGACAGATGAATTCTGACGAATAATGCTACCTGAATATGATGCTTGTAGCATTTACTGCTGTCAAACTGTGCTACTGTACCTAACACCGGCCGCATTGAGTTCTCTTTCGCAATTGAACGGACAAAAACACAAAATTATGTAAAAATGCCCATTTTGTCGAGTATTCTCATAAGCACAGTCTTAAATGATTATATTATATTAACTTCTAATGTTTTCATTTCTTTTTGTTGTAATTATTTAGATGTCAGTTATTTTTTCGAATTGTAATGAATTCTGTTTTGTAGTTAAGTTGTTCTGAAATGAACAATGTTTATTTTCTCAGTTGCACTAGAAATATAATTAATTTTCTATAATTGCACTGTACTTACAAATGAGTCACATACCAGTCACTGACAATGAGGATCAGATCTACATGTGTTGCTATATATATATTCACTGGTAATAATAAACAAACTTAATAAAACCATTAAGATGTCATTCATCTCCAGGGCTCTATTGTGCTCTTGTGTGTTGCTAAGGAATATCCTTCCCTTGGTAACAAAAACTAACATGATAATGTGACGAGAGAGAAAAAAAATCGATCCCTTGAAATTGAAATTGTGCTGCAGCACAGTTCTCAGTCTGACACATAGCACAACAGTAACACTGCATCCTGAGGAAACGGATCTTATTTTTGTATGTATGGGGTCTGGTTATACCTTTAAATGTGGTAGGATTTTTTAATGTCTTTGGAAGGAATTTCTGGTGCTCACCAAGGCTGCGTTTATTTGATCAAAAATAGGTCTTTTTTATTTTAAGATGTTTTAAAAATGTGATTTATCCCTGTGACCAAAGCTGAATTTTCAGCATCATTACTCCAGTCTTCAGTGTCACATGATCCTTCAGAAATCATTCTGATATGCGGATTTGCTCCTCAAGAAACATTTATTATTATTATCAATGTTGAAAACAGTTGTGATGCTTCATATTTTTGTGGAAACCATGATACATTTTTTTTTCTGGTTTCTTTGATGAATATTAAGTTCAAAAGAATGGCATTTGGGTTTTTTTGTTTTTGTTTTTTGTAACATTACACTCTAAAAAATGCTGGGTTAAAAACAACCCAAGTTGGGTTGAAAATGGACAAACCCAGCGATTGGGTTGTTTTGACCCAGCAGTTGGGTTAAATGTTTGCCCAACCTGCTGGATAGTTTTATTTCACCCAACAATTGTTTACAAATGACTATATGTCTGGCTTAAAATGAACCCAAAATAGGTTGGAAATTAAAAATCAGACTCATAATTACTAGAGGCAACAATAATAATCAAAAAGATGAGCATTTATTAATAAGCAATTTAATAAATGTTTATTGTTTAAATATTATTCAAAAAAGTATTAATAAATGTTTGTTTATTAAACATATTAATAAATGTTAATTTCCAACATATTTTGGGTTCATTTTAAGCAAGAAATACAGTAATTTTTAAACAATATTTGGGTTAAATAAAACTACCCAGCAGGTTGGGCAAACATTTAACCCAGCCGCTGGGTTAAAACAACCCAATCGCTGGGTTTGTCCATTTTCAACCCAACTTGGGTTGTTTTTAACCCAGCATTTTTTAGAGTGTATGAATTTATTTACTCTCACTTATCATTGATCAGTTTAATGCGTCCTTGCTAAATAAAAGTATTAATTTCTTTACTAAAAAAAATTTACTATGGAACTACGGAGCCCCTAAAGGGACATGGTACACTCTAAAAAATGCTGGGTTAAAAACAACCCAAGTTGGGTTGAAAATGGACAAACCCAGCAGTTGGGTTAAATGTTTGTCCAACGTGCTGGGTAGTTTTATTTTTACTCAACTATTGTTTAAAAATGACTATATGGCTGGCTTAAAATGAACGCAAAATAGGTTGGAAATTAAAAATCAGACACATAATTACTAGAGGCAACAATAATAATCAAAAGGTGAACATTTATTAATAAGCAATTTAATAAATGTTTAATGTTTAATGATTATTCATTAAACTTATTAATAAATGTTGATTTCCAACATACTTTGGGTTCATTTTAAGCAAGCAATACAGTCATTTTTTTTTACAATAGTTGAGGTAAATAAAACTACCCAGCAAGTTGTGCAAACATTTAACCCAACAGCTGGGTTAAAACAACCCAATCGCTGGGTTTGTCCATTTTCAACCCAACTTGGGTTGTTTTTAACCCAGTATTTTTTAGAGTGTAATGGGGAAAAAAATATGAGAAGGGAGGCAAAAAATATATTGCAATGCTTTTGCGTTTGCTCGAAAAATGTTTACGTTCCCTTGCAAAACTAGCTTTCTTTGCTAAAAATCTGTGTTTTTTGGCGGGGTTCCCCTAGTAAAATTAGCATTCCAGGGGCTAAATATCACATTACTGGGGTCGCTTCAACCTTTTGGACATAAAAAACAACCCGCAGCAACACTGTTAAAGTAACCCAATTTCATGGGAAAACTGCAGACTTGGCAACACTGTGACAGAGAATACTCTCCTATAGCATTACTGAAATTAGCACATATGGAAATAAATAAACATACTGTAATATCTCTGTTATATTGAAGCTTGTTTCTGCCACTAAACAAAAAATAAAATAGGAATTTGCAACTTTTTTTCTCTCAATTCTGACTTTTTTTTCTCAGAACTGCGAGATATAAACTTGCAATTGCAAGGAAAAAAGTCAGAATTCTGAGATAAAAAGTCGCAATCACCTTTTTAATTTTTTATTCAGTGGTGGAAACAAGCTTCCATCCTGTTACTATCAACATCCTGACAATAGATTTAAATTCTCCTAGTAAATGGGGAAAATTATAGCTTAACCCCCTCTGTTTTCTCTGACATTGTCATCTCTGAACCGGAGAGGATGAGGATAAAGTCTGAATTTAAAAAGTGTGCTGCTGGATGTTTTGCTCTTGCCTTCTGCTCCACTAAGGCTAAAAGCCCTCTGTGGATCAGAGCCCTGAGAGGATGAACCTTGACCACCGGAGCATGACAGCCATAGAGGCCTGTCTGACTTAAGGGCACCTTCAGAAGGATGGCACTTTGTGCTGTGTCAGGATCAGGAGGTTGGCAGGCGGCTCAGCTGTCGGACGTAACGCCCATTCAACCATCTCAACTCATTAAAGGCACTTATTTTCTAGAAAGATGAGTGAATAAATCATGCTTTGCAAGGGTGCCAACTTCTACTTGTTAATCAAGAGATGGTTGAAATAAATCATGCATTGAAACCTACGAGCTCAATGACCTGCATGGATGTAGTGCTTTTAGAAACACTGTACTGAAAGAAAAAACCATCAACATATTTTGTTCACTTTTTCCTCTGTTTTACTTTTTCTATTTTATATGCAAATACACATTCATGATATGAAGTAAAGAAAGCGTTATTAAAACCCTAGATATGAATAGAATTAAATTTCTTGGCTCATCTATATGTTTCTCTTTCCTGCACCTCCACATTACGCAGGTCTCTTCATCACAATATGCCTCGTTTTCACAGTTAGATTATTGTGTGTGCTATGAGAGCTATTTCAAGCACAAGAGGGAAAGAAAACCCATTATGAAAGACAGTGAGCAATAAGACAATAACTCTTATAATTATTAATACATGAAATCATATTGTACCAGATGTGTTAAAGTAAAAAGATACATTTTTACATATGGGTAGTTCATTTATAATGTGTCCATGGGTTAAGATATGTGGTTAAATTATTTATATACTATAAATAGATTGATTATATTTATATAAATTATTTGTTTTGTATTAAAAAAACATGGAGTGTCAGTCCTGGCTTCTGATTGGTCAATACAGAATTCCAGAATTGAAAATTAAGTTCCAGCTAAAATATGACGCACCCGTTCACCATATCACTGAACAATATATCAATATATCAAATAAACTAAATCTTTTAGGTAAAATTTATTTTACTTTTTTAATAGCATTTTTTGCCTTCAATATTGAATACTGAATGTTTTTGCAGATTACAAATATATTTTTAAAAAAAAATATTACGCTGTAAAACAACGTAAGTGTGGTTTATGAGGAAATGTCCTGAGTCCTCATGATTAAAATGGCTTAAAAACATTCTAAACAATGTCTTATTATAAATGTAAAAATGCAGAAAGTTTTCTGTGATGAGGGTAGGGTTAGACAAAAACCATTGTCCTCATAATGACAGGTGCACCAACATGTGTGTGTGTGTGTTTCGGGTAAACCCTACACTGGAAAAAATAAATAAATAAATAATAAATTGTTGGTTTAACTTAAAAAAAGTAAGTTACCTGGTTGCCTTAAAATTTGGAGTTCATTGAAATTAAAAAATTGAGTTAATACAATGAAGGTGATTGGTTTAATAAACAGAAACTCAAAATATTGTTATCTGAAACACTTTAATTATCTACAAAAGACAATATGACTATAAAAGAAACTCATTTGACAAAAGAAAATATGTTTTAATAACAAATTATAGCGAAATCCTTGTCCTTGTGGGGACCTTTTTTTTGTTCCCCATGAGGCAAACAGCTTATACTAAGCGATGTTTTTTAAAATGTGAAAACACAAAGTTTTTTGTGATGGTTTAGTATTAGGGGATAGAATATAGTTTGTTCAGTATAAAAAGTCATTATGTCTATGGAAAGTGTGTTCTTGTATATATGGTTTATGAGGACACAAATGTGTATATGACAACTCTCTGAAGATTGTTAGCATGGTAATGGATATGACAATGTTAATGTATTTGGTCTTGGCGGAATAGATCTGCTACGCTGCTGCTGAATTGCTGCTGCTGTAGATTATTGCTGCTGCTGTAGATTATTGCTGCTGCAGAGCAAGTACATACGCTGATACGCTGCTGCAAGTAAGACCTAGTGCTGCTGCACAAATAGTATATATCAATAACCCATAGCAGGTCCATACAGGTGGAGCTGGGGAAGGTGGAGGGTTTTAGACGAACTCTGAAGCGCGCTGCAAACTGCTATAGTGAATGTAACCAGCCATTTAAATGTGTGAGCAACAAGCTCATTGGCTGCAGATGTGACATGAACCAATCAGCTTGTGCCAGTAGTTAACGCTGTAATTATCATCAGCTTGCGTTAAGGACCTATCAGCCTGCACCATCAGTTTTATATATATATATATGTGTGTGTGTGTGTGTGTGTGTGTGTGTCTCATCAACTACCTATAAATGTTTTTATTATTTTGATCCATAACTGTGATGTGCAATGGCACGTGAAACATTATATGACTTGTGTGAAGTGTGTGTGATCACTGTGGCGTGTGTGTGCAGAGAGATTGATGTATTTGTTCTTGATATAAAAAATGATTACTCACTGACTGCATTTTCATATTACTCAGACACACTGGAAATATCATCAGAATATCAATGAAGCCGGAGTCCTACAACCTCACACCAGCCACAATGCGTGCCACGAGCCATTACATGCTCACACAGAAACAGCCATTTATTTGAAGGAAAGGACTCTTTCATCTAAAAGTGTTACCTCAGAGACATGCCGTTCATGAAAGGCATGCAGTGAATTTTGATGCCGTGAGGAATTGCTCATCAGCCCGGGTTTATTTCCCTCCGACATGATAATGGTGCTTTATTGTTGCATTGTAAACTTTTCATTGAGACCTTAGCGCTTATCTTGCATCTGATGACTCGACACAAAATTACTTTGCAGTGTGGACACAATACCTAAATCTGGAGGCAGGATATTAGCTGCTGGTGAGCCGGTGACAGATCTGGGGGATCATGCGTTTGATATATTATTTCAGCAAAAACCTTCAGGTGAAGCTGTGCCTTGATGAGTCATCATATAAATAAAGAATAGAGAAAGAACGAGGAAGAGGGACAGGAAAAGAAAGAGGGCAAACAGCAGGCATTGTGAACATATGGAAAAGATGACTGATTCAATATAAGTTATGCTCAATCAGCAGCATTTGTGGCATAATGGTAACACAAGGTCATGATAAGACACTAACAATGGAAGTAAATGGGGCCAGTTTATGGATCATTTACAAACAGATTTTTTTAGGTTATTTTAAATGTATTGTAAATTGTCTTTTTTTTTATGCTGGTTTTGCTGCAAAACCAATTGCCCCTCTGGTAAAGAAAGAAAGAAAGAAAGAAAGAAAGAAAGAAAGAAAGAAAGAAATGTGAAGCATTGCCTATAATTTTATAAAAGCACCTACATTAATTAATCTGTTAAAATTTGTGTATTATTTGAGCTGTAAAGCTGTTCTTACAGTTATTTTAGTGTTTAGGCATTATGTTGTCATGGCAAGCCATAAAATTGGATGTACTGTAACTACACAGAAAAGGCAATAATCTTTTTTTTTTCACTAAAATCATGTTAACACATATTGTTTGTCTTGTGGAAAAAGAACAGAACCCCTAAAATGTCATGGGAGGAAAAATTATATTTCAATGCTTTTGCGTTTCCCCGAGAAACTTTTCACTTCCTCACTAAACTTTTGCATTTCCCTGAGTAATATGAGGTGAGAGGAAAAAGGTGTATTTCAGTGCTTCTGTGATTGAACGCAAATGTTTTGCAAGTAAACGAAAAATTTTGTGGGCGAATGCAAATGTTTTGATGTTTTGCAAGCGAACGCAAAGTTTCTTGGAGGAACGCAACACAGCGCAAATGTTTCTCGGGGGAACACAACACTTGCAAGACAGTGCAAATGTTTAGCGGACGAACAAATGTTTTGCGAGCGAACGCAGTTTCTCGGGGGAATGCAACACTTTTGCAACACAGCGCAAATGTTTCTCGGGGGAACGCAACACTTGCAAGACAGTGCAAATGTTTAGCGGATGAACAAAAAAGTTTTGCAAGTAAACAGAAAGTTTCGCAGGGGAATGAAAATGTTTTGATGTTTTGCGAGCAAACGCAAAGATTCTCGGGGAAATGCAACACTTTTGCAAGACAGCAAACATTTTTAGTGGACGAACACAAATGTTTTGTGAGTGAACGCAAAGTTTCTCAGGGGAATGCAACACTTTTGCAACAGCGCAAATGTTTCTCGGGGGAATGCAACACTTGCAAGACAGTGCAAATGTTCAGCAGACAAACACAAAAGTTTTGCAAGTAAACAGAAAGTTTTGCATGGTGAAAAGCAAATATTTTGCAAGCAAACGCAAAGTTTCTCGGTGGAACGCAACACTTTTGCAAGACAGCACAAATGTTTCGCAGACGAACACAAAAGTTTTGCAAGTAAACGGAAAGTTTCTCGGGGGAATGCAAATGTTTTTTGCTAGCAAACGCAAAGTTTCTCGGGGGAATGCAACATTTTTTGCAAGACAGCGCAAATGTTTATCGGACTTACACAAAAGTTTTGCAAGTAAACAAAAAGTTTCGCAGGGGAATGCAAATGTTTTGATGTTTTGCGAGCGAACGCAAAGTTTCTCGGGGAACGCAACACTTTTGCAACACAGCGCAAATGTTTAGCAGACGAACACAAAAGTTTTGCAAGTAAACGGAAAGTTTCTCGGGGGAATGCAACATTTTTGCAAGACAGCGCAAATGTTTATCGGACGAACACAAAAGTTTTGCAAGTAAACAAAAAGTTTCGCAGGGGAATGCAAATGTTTTGATGTTTTGCGAGCGAACGCAAAGTTTCTCGGGGAACGCAACACTTTTGTAAGACAGCACAAATGTTTAGCGGACGAACACAAATGTTTTGCGAGTGAACGCAAAGTTTCTCGGGGGAATGCAACACTTTTGCAACACAGCGCAAATGTTTCTCGGGGGAATGCAACACTTGCAAGACAGCGCAAATGTTTAGCGGACGAACACAAATGTTTTGCAAGTAAACAGAAAGTTTCGCGGGGGAATGCAAATGTTTTGATGTTTTGCGAGCAAACGAAAAGTTTCACGGGGAATGCAACACTTTTGCAAGACAGCGCAAAAATGTTTAACGGACGAACACAAAAGTTTTGCGAGCAAACGCAAAGTTTCTCAGCGGAATGCAACACTTTTGCAAGACAGCGCAAATGTTTAGCGGACAAACACAAACGTTTTGCAAGTAAACAAAAAGTTTCTCAGGGGAATGCAACACAGCGCAAAGGTTTAGCGGACGAACAAAACTTTTTGCAAGTAAACAAGGTTTCGGGGGCAAAAGCAAATGTTTTGCGAGCGAATGCAAAGTTTCTTGGGGAAACACAAAACTTTTGCAAGACAGCGCACATTTTTAGCAGATGAACACAAAAGTTTTGCAAGTAGACGGAAAGTTTCGTGGAGGAATGAAAATGTTTTTTGAGTAAACGCAAAGTTTCATGGGGACACTTAAAATGAGGAACACACAATCAACATTATACCACAAAATTTACTGAGCACAAGTGGTACTGAACCCGAAATATTTTTTTTAATAGGCAAATGCCCATTTCCCAACTCAAATGGGCATTAAACCAGCAGTGTAACATCTCACTCTGAAAATAACCAGAACAACCGCCATCAATCACCATTGACACATACCAGAAAAACACACCTTTTGGAACCTTAAGTGCCACTGAGGTGAATAAACATAATTAAAATGTCAAAATAGCAGCACAGTGTAAATACAAGCCCCTTCTACTCTCTTTTCACCTGGAAGGGGTTTAACAAGATCATCATCTAGCATCCAATCGAGTGCTATCCGAAACCCCAACCCTATCATTGGCTCTTACATCTGTAATCTCCCCTTCAGAGGTAACAATTTTAGCAAGAGGATTGGATATGAGTGGCTGACCCAGTATCGGCTGTCCTCCGTGTCTTTCCTTCACTCACGTGTCAAAGCAGCGACCAGCGCTCTATTAACATGAATCTTTCCAGCGTCGTGCATCACCGCTCCGACTGCGAGAGATCATTTCTCTCACGGAGCGGCACATATTGCAGATTACGGTTGCCAGGTTACTTCGCACCAACATTCTAAATGTGGGCACATGCTTCAACCCAGAAATAGAGAAAAATATCTCAGATGCAGTCTAGTTAAAGATCACTCCTTTGACAGAGAAAACATATCGTAATGGATCGGCAGGGAGGGGGAAGTGATTCAGAACTCTTCGCAGTTATATAGGTCAACACCCTGAGGATGGCTATTACAATTTGGGGAATATATACAGTATCACGAGGGTCATTGGAAAGTACATTGCTTTAAAAAACTTTGTCTTATGTAACCATTTCCAACTGAGGTCTGCGTTTCCATACATCCCACTCTGAAAGCGACATTAACACCTAATAAGGCTATCAACAGATGAAACTGAAGCGCTGCTAAAGAAATTTGCAAGCGTATGAATGCGGAAATTGAAACAATTTACTTTTTTGCCCAGGGACATTGCGCTTCACGGGGCTTTACGATTTTCCAGTGCAATTTGCAGACCGAAGCCAGATAATATGGCTTCTCTGGCCCTTCTTTTGCGAGCTCTCAGTGGAAAGAGGCAGAGACGAAGGGGGGTGGACACTGGAATCTGTTCAATGGCTTGTGGGAGCTTGGGATTTCTCTCCTTAGCTTGAGGCTGGTTGGGTGGTGGTGGAATATTATCAGCTCCAGAAGGCTGGCAACGCTCTCAGCTCAGTGTAGGCATCGAATCTACAATCTAACAGATCTAGGACTGACTCACAAACACAAACAGAAGTGAAATATTTTGTGTCGTATGGTGGATGATGCGGGCAGCGCCAAATGGCTCACAAACTGCCGCTCATATCCAACACAGTAAAACAATTCAATATCTAAGTGTGTAGTTTTTCACAAAACAGCTTTATCAGATTTGTGGAGAATCTGTCGAAGCCAAAGGCCGGCGGCAGAAGAGCGCTCCCCCGTTCCTCGATGGGTTAACTAATTCATCCAAATTGAATTCCACTCTCCGAACAATGTTAAAGCCAGGAACAGATCTGATTGGTTAACGGTAATTCATTTAAGTCTCTCTCGTCCCGTGGAGCTTTACTCAGTCTGTGGAGAGCATTCTCCTGCTAATGCATCCATCTGAGAGTGCTTTGACATGATGGATCAGACGTGTGCTGGTAGCTTATTTTCCAAGCACAGAGCTAAACTAAATGATGCATGTACTGTACAGATGTACTGTATGCGCATCTCAATTAAAATTCAGCTTTTCTGTTGTTCCAATGAAAATGATATACTTTGAATGCTCAGTATTCAAAGACAATTCACAGATAAACTTTTCTAACAAAATGCAACTTGCAAAGAGATTAGGTTTGACTTTGAACCGGACGGTGATAAATGTTTATTTAAATATGTGCACACACACACACACACTATATATATATATATATATATATATATGGNGACAATACACAAAACTGACAGTTCGGTTCATACCTCGTTTTTGAGGTCACGGTTCAGTACAGAAGGGGGAGAAAACTGAACAAAATTGTTTTTTTTATTAAACAGTACTAAACAAATTGTGTCTCTCTCTCTTTAAATGAACTCAGAATTAAAAGGTTCTTAAGGATAATAAAAATGATCTCTGCTAATGCTGTAAACTATATAGGAAGCCCTTACTTACACATTACTATAATAATAAATGTTCGGAGCCCAAAATATTACATTTACATTTACATTTACGCATTTGGCAGACGCTTTTATCCAAAGCGACTTACATTGCATTATTCTATACATTTGTATCTGAGTATGTGCAATCCCTGGGATCGAACCCATGACCCTGGCATTGCTAGTGCCACGCTCTAACCACTGAGCTACAGGAAAGCTATTAGACAAAATTCAGTTGCTATTTATTTTTAGATATAATAATCAACACTCAAATAACAAATTGTATGCAAACTTGTAAACTGCACATAAGGCAGTTTTTGCATTAACTTCTAAATCTAATTATAAAATTATATTTTTACTCCAATTCGTTGTTGAAATATAATCATTTACACAGTGGCTGACATTTTCATGACAGATCTATTTAAACATACATTAAATAATCAAGACATCACTAACAAGTTAAGTAAAATATATTGAATATATAGGCTAATATAGTACATATATTTAGCAAAAGAGTTCATTTCTCTGACGAACTAAGAAGCTGTGGACTCGCCTGAGGTAAATGCTACGTGACACAGTGTTTACAAACTGTTTTATTGACGTCTTTCCGCCACACGAGATATTATACGTTTCAGTAAGTTGTACTGTATCTTTCAACATACCTTCAGATGTTCATTCATGTTTATTCTATAACTAGTATTAAAGAGAAAGAGATGATCGCATTCACTCGCTCGCCGCGCTTGCACTTAAAATGATGTCACGCGCACATTAAAGAGCATCAAAACTGCATTTTTTGTTTGAATTTCATGATAAAACTGACAGAATCTTAAAGATGACACTTTGTTTCTTATCGAAAGTAACAAAACGTGGAGCTTAATGTGATTATTGGTGGTTAGGCTACAAAGCTGTATTCGTTGTGTAGATCCAGTGGGTCAGGGCTGGGCGCATTCTGTACGCCATGAGAGTATCGCTGTATGTACCGTTATGTATACCGTGGGTGATGTATCGCAGTTTTTCAGTTCGGTTTGAATATCATTACACCCCTAATATATATATATTCTAGTCATCAGATATAAATATTCTCTCTACGAACCAAAAGATATGTTCAGCATCTGATCTACACTATGAGTTATTAAAGAAACAAACTGTTACAACAAGCTGTTCAGCAGTCGACATATTGTAATTGGCAAACCTGCTTATTTCTCAGCACTCACATTCTGTCATATGGATTATGTCATGTTGTTCATAAGCATCACTTGTATTCACATGAAAACAACTTTGAAAACGGAGTAGTCACCCAGAGGGTTTGTGGCACTGAGCTGTCATGAAGACTGGATAAAGGAACATATATGCAAAAATTTAAATTCTGTCATTATTTATTTACCCTCCGGTTGTTCCATGTCATTATTTTTCTGTGGAACACAAAAGGAAAATTTTTACATAGCTCTTTTCCATATAACAGGGTTTCCCAGATTGGGTTTGTGAGGGAACTGCAGAGGGATCATTAGTTGATGTCAAAACTAATAATTAATTAATTAAATTAATTAATTCATAAAAATAAAAAATAATTTAAACATTAATAAAAAAAAAAAATCCAAATAAAATATTAAAAATAATCAGTATTTTGTTTACCTGCATGTCATGTGACTATTACAAAACAGAGAGTGGTGAGCATGTAAATGCGTTGTTAAATTATTTAAATATTAACTAAATCTCAGGAGGTATTCAAGTAAATATTTTAGGACAAAGGTGTTTGGCTGACCAAAATTTGGGGAATTCTGGCTGTACAATGACAGTTAGTGACCATGTCTTCGACTTTGGTACCAAGTCGGTACTGTAATTGTAAACATGTGACGCTTTGAGTGCTGTTGAGCGGATTCGCAAACACATTGCGTTCACGCGCTCAACAGATGTGTCTGTGATTGGCTTCAATGATCAACGCTCCAAAAACATGTTGCAAATAGTCGTCAATGACGCTCTTCACCGAGTACTTACACAGATACACACGGGAGTGTTTTAAACGCTCCCACTTTCAAATTCAAACACTTCTGTGTGCGTTCAAACACTCCCGTGCGTTGACTGTAGCCAATCACAGACATATCTGATGAGCGCGTGAACACAATGGCCAATCAGAGGTGTTTGCGAATCCGCTCAACAGCGCTCAAAGTGCCACGTTTTTAAAATGTCAGTACTTGGTACCGAAGTCGGTACTTTTGACAACTCTAGTAAAAGTAAATGTACTTTTTCAAACAAAAATATTACTGTATGTGGTTGTGGTTACACATTTCCTAAGGGAATACATCAATATAGAGACACATCCTGCCTTGGGTCGATATCTCTACATCACATACAGTAGACAGACGAACGGGTGTGAAGTCCATGTGTGCGAAAAGAAACTGTATAAGTGCAATGTTGTTAGTTCTGACTGGAAACAGCCTGAAGGTGGAAATGGCAAGAGGAGGATGAGGAGGTGAGGAAGGAGACACTGCATTGTCTGATGGCATCATTCTTACAACACTATGGTGGAATAAGGTGGCAGTTAAAGGAGCTCCAAGCATAGGATGTCTGGAATAGTTTATAATGGATCCCAATTTTGACATCTTTCTCTTTCCTGCCACTGCAGAGAGTCTAGGTTATAGAGCTTCAGTGTTATAGAGCATATGAGTATCATCACTAGCACTCTGCTGCACACACTTAAAGACATAGAGTACCATGTTATCTGTCCATTCTACTTTGCTGGGCTTCCAGTGACCTTGCGTTTTAGTGCTTGCCTCTCTATACACTTAGAAAAATGCTCTGAAAACAGTCAACAGTGCGTCACATACCTTTGCCCTCAATATATTAATTGTGAAACACCTGCAGAACACAATATAACACCTTGCAAATGTGTTGGGAAAAGCAGATTTGCTCGTCCTCGTGATAAGATTCCAAATCATCTGCATGAAAATCACACATTCGTACATGTCCTGACACTGGCATCTTTCTCCCTTCGATTAAGTCCAAATGACATCGAGAATGTGATGAAAGTGCTGGGTCAGATGGCTGTACTCACTTTATTTTTGAATGATCGCCTGAATTTTGATCAACATCATGCATTTAAATGCAAAGTATGTCTGATCTTTGCTAAAGATGACTTTGGGATGGTTTCCCTTATGCAGGCCAGATTTAATCTGTGTTTGGTTAAACTTTCATGGCTGTTTTCCCAGATGAAAATTAGCCAATGTCCTAGGTTAAGTTTCACTGACAACAGTGATTCTTCATTCATGGTTTTTAGACCAGGACCAGAGCTTAATTTGTGTCTGGGAAATTGGCCCACACTGTCTAGTCTCATAATACCTTATTGGCATCTTTAGAATGGAATGGAAGTCAGTGAATACTAGTGTTCAGATGCTGTTGTTTCACCCCTTTGAGCCAAGATTTTGAGAGTGTCATTACATTACAGTTGTGCTGAGAAAAATGCATCAATCAAGACATATCGAGCATACTTAATTGCCTGCGTTGACAGAAAACTAAACAGAGGCTATTTTCATAATTCATCAGAGCTCATTAATGTCCAAAGAATTACCACTGCCTGATGATTTATGAAGCTCTCAGCTCAAGTCATTTTATGGTGTAAACCAGCCTACTGATGGGAGACCAGTGTAGTTGGGCCTCCAAGACACATTTCTGTTGCTGTTGGACAAAGATAGACTCACTTTCTTTGTAATTTCCAGCCAGGGATTTTCAAACTGGGGTCCAGGGACACTCAGCAGGGTGTATATTAAGGCTGGGCGATATATCGCATGCGATTGTCACGCGCATTTCGCCAGTAAAGCCGGTTCCCTGATTACCGCTAAATCGCCATCACCTGCTTTCAAATGGAGCGCCATTTAATAGGCAGAACCGTATATCACTGACAAGCTACGCAATATCACGTTCATTATCGCAGATGAATCGCCTTCGATAATGAACGCGATATTGCGTAGCTTGTCAGTGAACTATGGCTCTGTCTATTAAATGCCGCTTCATTTGAAAGCAGCTGATGGCGATTTAGCGGTAATCAGGGAACCGGCTTTACTGACGAAATGCGTGTGACAATCGCATGCGATATATCGCCCAGCCCTAGTGTATATATTCATTACTTTTGTTGATGTAGTTGAAGAATAGGGTTGGGAATAGAAAATCGATGCCAATTCTGGAATTGTATACTTTCATTAATTTCTCACCCTCATGCCGGTCCAAACCCATAAGATTTTAATTCATTTTCGGAACACAAATGAAGATATTTTAATAAAATCTGAGCAGTTTCTGTCCCTCCATAGACAGCTACACAACTATCATTTTGAGGCTTAAAAAAGTTCATAAAGAGATCGGAAAACTAATCCGTATGAATTAAGCGGTTTGGTCCAAATTTTCTGAAGAGACTCGATCGCTTTATATGATGAACAGATTTAATTTGGGCTTTTGTTCACATATAAACATTGATCAGCGAACATAAACAGAAGCTCAACTGAACCTATTTGACATGCGAAAACAAGCCTCTTGCGGAAGCTCAAATGTGCTGCGTTACACATGAGAATGAACCTCATTGGTTCTTACAGAATCTCAAATGTGATGTGTAACACGAGAATGAACCTCATTCTCTCACATCAAACAAACATGCTTGAGCTTCTGTTTACCTCAACTGATGTTTGAGTTGATGAATGTTTATATGTGAATAAAAGCCTAAATTCAATCTGTTCATCATGTAAAGCGATCGAGTCTCTTCAGAAAATTTGGACTAAACCACTCAATTAATAGGGATTAGTTTTACAATCTCTTCATGAACTTTTTGAAGCATCAAAGTGTCAGTTGTGCAGCTGTCAATGGAGGGACAGAAAGCTCTCAGATTTCATCAAAAAGATCTTCATTTGTGTTCAGAAGATGAACGAAAGTCTTACTGGTTTGGAAGGACATGAGTGTGATTAATTAATAACATACTTTTCATTTTTTGGTGAACTATACATCAGGTCAGGAATCGCATACTTGTTATGAAATTAAAATTTAGATTCATGCGTGCATATTTTAATGTGATTTTAAATCATTGAAGCGCAAGAAACCATGAAAGAGAACTCAATTCGGCACTCACATGCTGTTTTCGGAGCTGCGAACATTAAAAGCGTGCACTCAAAAAGCTGCCTCTCATATAATGTGTGAATAATGAATTGAGTTTTCTTTTTAATCTTTTTGCACTAAAACGAACAAAATTTCTGAAATGTGTTCAGTTGTATTTATTTGTGCTATTGGTAATTTGCCTATTTGTTCGTATTGTATTATTCCATGTTTACTTGTCTTTAATAATGTTTGAAATGTATATTAGTCTAGTTTATTAGTTAGTTGTTCTTTAGGCGGCTGATTTTTGTTCATGGTATTCAGCTGCAACAGAATGTTTTGCAAAAAGACACAGAATAAATATGTTTGATATCTAAATGTTTGACTTTTTTTTACCATATTGGAACTGAAACTAGGAATCGATCATCGCTAAAATTCAAATGATACCCAACCCTATTGTTAATAACCAAAAATTGTTAATACCCAAATCCTAAACTAATAAATTATTATTATTATTATTATTATTATATTGACAATTTTGCCACAACATTGATCAAAAGTCACAGTAAAGACTTTTACATTGTTACAAAAAATCTCTATTTTAAATAATTGTTGTTCCTTTGAAATTTCCTGAAAAAAAAAATTATCATGGTTTCCACAAAAATATTATTCAGTGTTTTAAACTGTGATAATAATAATAAATGATATTTGGACAGCAAATCAGCTTGTCAGAATGATTTCTGAAGAATCATGTGACACCGAAGACTGGAGAAATGATGCAGAAAATTCAGCTTTGCCATCACAGGAATAAATTACATTTTGAAATATATTCAAATAGGTAATTTAAAATTGTAATAATATTTCACAATATTACTGTTTTTACTGTGTTTTTTTTACTACATTTTTTTAAAATGAAGCCTTGGTGAGCATAAGAAAGCATAAGGACACCTTGGCATGCAAAAGTTTAACAACCCTTGTTCTGGGTGATATAACATAAATCTTGTGGTATGAAAACAGGCAGCTTGTAACTACAACAAATCTAAAGTTACATCATGCGAACTGATGCAGCGTCTAGACGAGTATAAATCGATAGGATATATAAGTTTCTCTGCAGACTACTTGATATTTGACTACAGAGGACGAAGGATATAAGGTGCCTTCATAATGTCAAATGGTGTAATGTCTTACTGTACTTCCTGTTGTGTGTTGTGGCAGATGGCTGGCGGGGAAAGAAATGAAAATAACAAAGGCCTAAATTAGACAGAGAGGAAAGAAAATCATTGACATGGAAGAGTTTATTTTTGCTGAACCAAATGATTGCAGAGGGTCAGATGTTGAAGGGCATGTAAACAAATTGATTTTCAACTTGGACTATGTATTTCTGTGACCTTGGGAAAACTTATTCTGTTTTCCACTCTCAAGACTCATACGTTTATGCATTTTATAGATCTTCAAAGGTGTTCTCGTGATTGAACACCACACAGCAATTTCAATCCTTCAAGCCTACTATTACGTCTATAGTAGGCTGCAAACAAATCATAAGAACTGTTGGAACAGTAGAAAAAAAGAGGGAGGGGAGTGTGAAAGTGTTAAGACAAATAGATGTTTGGGGAAAACACATATTTACACATAGAATCTGAAACTTCTTTTATTCAATTGTGTCTGTAAGACTGTCAAGGGAAGAACACAGAAGCATTGTTCAAATTCAAAGTGTGGCTGCAGCTGGAATCTAGGACAATAAATTGATAATTCTCCAGCTCCGAGCCTAGCCTTCAACCCACTGCAACTGTCCCATAAATACATACGCGATCACCTGAGTTTTAACTATGGTATATACTACTTGACCTTCAATAGGCCGTGGGGCAGACCTCTCAGTTTGATGACTGATCATCATTTCAAATTCTATGACTTCATATGAACATTAGAAGATGCAATCATGTTAACCAGAGGTAGGGAATGACTGAGC
Organism: Anabarilius grahami; assembly: GCA_003731715.1. NCBI lineage: Eukaryota > Metazoa > Chordata > Actinopteri > Cypriniformes > Xenocyprididae > Anabarilius > Anabarilius grahami. The sequence continues at coordinate 226,731 of RJVU01053975.1, forward strand.
AGTGGAAATGTTTATCACGACTACAGCAAGGTAATGTACTGTATCAAACATCAGCCGAAGTGTTTCAGAAATAAGATTCTCTTCAGTTACAGAGCAGTTTCTGTTAAAAGGGTGCAGCTTTTAGCTGTGGCTCGTGCTTTAGGATTCATATAAAACATCAACCATCTTAAAAAACCCCACTGAATTACCCTCTCAGTGTTCAACATTTAGAGATGTTGTAAAAAACAATAAAAAATGAAATGATCTTCTGATGGGATGGTGCATATAACAGGGTGACTGTGAAGGCAAATCCATGGAAACAGGAACAAACTTTTTTTTGTGGAGTCATAAAGCTTTCAGATTACAGATGGGACTTTCTATAAGAAACATGTGACCTAATGTGGTAACTTGAGAAAATCATGTTGAATTTTATAATTTTATATGTAGACCTATATACACTGCCCAGCCAAAAAAAAAATGTTTAATTGTTTTGATTTAAATTGGCAAAATGCTTTATTGGATCATTATTGCAGTGATTATTATGTTTATAGCATGGTATATATACACTGCGTTCCAAATTATTATGCAAGTGACATATCAGTAAGATTTCAGTACAATAAACATTCAGATTTTAGTTTTTCTAAGAAAATGTTTGTTTATTTATCCATCCATGTCTTTTTAGATAACTGGTATCAATCTCAGACAAAATAATTTGCCAGATCTATGGAAACCCTATAGAGGTTGTTCCACATTATTAAGCAAGTCACAGTTCTCATGCAATATGGGGAGGAAGAAAGATCTTTCTGAAGATGAAAAGCATGAAATGGTGCAATGTTGTGCAAAAGGCATGAAAACAACTAATAATGTGTGAAACTGAATGGAGATTATCGAATTATCATACGATTTGTGAGTGATTTAGAGCACAGCAGAACTCGGTCAGATAAAGGCTTATTAGTGAAAGTTCCTGTCAAAAAAATTAATTTTATTAAAAGGGCAGCTATAAAAAAAGCCAGTGTTGAGCAGCAAACAGGTATTTGAAGCTGCTGGTGTCTCTGGAGTCTCAAGAAGCTCTCCATGCAGGCTGGCAGTTGTGCGTAAAGATGCATTTTAGCCACTCCAAACCAAACCTCACAAAGAGAAACATTTACAATGGGTTTAGAAATACATTTTCAAACAGTTTTATTGCTGTGGTGTTTTTTTGCAGCATGGGATAGTGCATAGTGCATTGTACAATAGTGCATTGTACTATGCACTATCCTCCTTTTTATATCATAGCTGAAAATGGCCAGTTATGAACTCCACATATCTTGCAAAAGTCATTTAAATACCCTCCATCTCACTTCCCAATATTCCAGCCCAAATCATCACCCGCCAGCTCCTTGCTGACGTCGCAGTCTTGTTGGAACGTGGTGGCCATTCACCAACCATCCAGAAATCCATCCATTTAGACCATCCATTGTAGTACGGCATTCGTCGGTGAATAAAATTATTGAAAAATGAGTCTTCATGTATTTCTACACCCATTGTAAATGTTTCTCTTTGTGAGGTTTGGTTTGGAGTGGCTGAAATGCATCTTTACGCACAACTGCCAGCCTGCATGGGGAGGTACTTGAGACTCCAGAGACACCAGAAGCTTCAAATACCTGTTTGCTGCTCAACACTGGCTTTTTTTATAGCTGCCCTTTTAAAACAATTAATTTTTTTGACAGGAACTTTCATTAAGAAGCCTTTCTCTGACCGAGTTCTGCTGTTCTCTAAATCACTCACAAATCTTTTGATAATTCGATAATCTCCATTCAGTTTCACACAATATTAGTTGTTTTCATGACTTTTGCACAACATTGCACCATTTCATGCTTTTCATCTTCAGAAAGATCTTTCTTCCTCCTCATATTGCATGAGAACTGTGACTTGCTTAATAATGTGGAACAACCTCTAAGTAGGGTTTCCATAGATCTGGCAAATTATTTTGTCTGAGATTGATACCAGTTATCTAAAAAGACATGGATAAATAAACAAACATTTTCTTAGAAAAACTAAAATCTGAATGTTTATTGTACTGAAATCTTACTGATATGTCACTTGCATAATAATTTGGAACGCAGTGTAGTTTATAAAGTTGTAAATATGGATATTTTTCTTACAAAAACCCATCGCTTCACCTCAGAAGGCCTTGATTAACCCAATGGAGCCGTGTGGATTACTTTTATGATGGATGGATGCACTTTTTGGGGCTTCAAAATCTTGAGCCCCATTCACTCCCATTATAATGCTTGGAAGATGCTCGAATCATGACAAAAAAAACATTTTTCAGGCTGGATCAAGCTAATGTGCATGTGCAGTCCTATGTGTGTGTCTCTATAGGAAGCACGCGTCTGACTGTTTCTATAGGAACCGGAGCTTCTAACGGCCGCTGCAGTGACGCAATGACTTTACCAATCGCCGATTGGCTCTTGTTTAGAAGGCGGGACTTATTCCGCCATATTGCGTGTTGCACTTTCTCCCATTTATAATAATATGAGTGAACTGTCTTTCTATATTTAAAGAAACTTTGCAACTACATGTCAACTTATTCTACTCACCCAAACCCTAACCTAAGTCTACTACAGCCTACTAACACTCTAATGAGAGTTAGTTGACATGTAGTTGACAAGTTACTTATAGTTAGTAGAATTTATAAAGTAGACTATCGAAATAAAGTGTAACCAAAAATTTTAATATGACATTTTAACAGTACTGCATTTTTAAATGTGTTTTTGAGCCTACAGTGTTTCGTTGCTCAGTAAGTCACAGATAGTTTGGTGAGCACATATTTAGTTGGTTTGGTAAGCATATATTTAGATTGCCCTCCTCTTTTCCCTTTGTCTACATGCAGATGTTATATAACCAGACAACCTTTGCTTCAGTTTTTTAGTATACTTAACTTACGCCCACCTAGAGGCGCACATTCCAATATGGAGTGTTCAAATCACTCGAGCTGCGACAAATGTGACTTTTCTGAGGATAATTGGCTGCATTAGGTTTTGTACTAGGGAAACTAAAATTATTTTTTGATGAACCACCACTGTGCTCAACAGGGCATTGTGGAAAGCGATGAAAAGAACATAAGAAGCTATATATGTATATATAAAAGAGAATCATAATTGTGTCTTCTGAAAGTCTTTTCATGTGGGAATAAAGTGTGTGTCACGTGATTAAAACACAAAATGAGGGGAAATTAGTACAACACAATAGCATCAGTGGGGATGGAGGAGAAACTGTATTGACAAAAGCACTCAATATGTTATAATTCACTCCAGTACACTCCTGCTTACTCAGTGATTACATAATGAAGGTCACATAATTGTTTAGGTTCATTTCTACTGTAAAGATCACTTTTGATGACAGATAGTTTTCTCAATTTTAGATGCTTCGCAAGATGAGTGACTGGTTTAATAGTTTATATTTATGGCTTACTTGGCCAGTCATTATCAGAGCAGTCAAACACATTTATTATAGTTTAAGAAATTGATTAGCACTTCACCTCACACTTAATATTTCCTCTGTCAGAGCTATTTTAATTAAGAGGTGCGTATGTGTACATATTGTACCTACATGAAAATCAATAAACTTGTCTAGGAAATTAAAGACATTCACTCAAGTGGCCAGCACTGAACACATTTTTTCATATAAAGTTAATGTGCTTGAAAAAAAATTCATTCACAATACCAGTTCTGGTGGAACTAATCCTCAAATAAGGCAAAGAACTTTAACCCTAATATTTTAGGGAGGAAAAAAAAAAAAGAAAGAAAAAAAATCCTGAAGTATTTACTCACCCTCAAGTAGTTTCAAATCCATTTGCTCTAAAAGATGAAAGAAGAATTTTTTTTAAGAATCTTCACACTGCACTTTTCCATACAAGCCTTCATAGGGAGACATTGTCAAGTTCTAAAAATAAAAAAAACACAAGTAAATGCATCATAAAAGTGGTCCATATGGCATGTGTGCCATATTCAAAGTCTTCTGAAGCCATATGATGTTTTAGCAATTCCAGTTCCTGGCATTACACATAATTTGCAATAGTCTTTTCTTCCATATATCTGAGTGAAACGGCTTCTTGATTATGTCTACCAGGAATTGACTGCATCATTGTGGTTTGCTATTGTTGTGATGTCATGTGAGTGACAAGTTTTCACATCAGAGAAGAGATATCTGCAAGAGGTTATTTTAAAGGGGACCTATAATGCCCCTTTTACAAGATCTACAAGATAAGTCTCTGGTGTCCCCAGAATGTGTCTGTGAAGTTTCAGCTTAAAATACCCCACAGATCATTTATTATAGCTTGTCAAATTTGCCCCTATTTGGGTGTGAGCAAAAACACAAATTTTTGTGTGTGTCCCTTTAAATGCAAATGAGCTGCTCTCCCGGCCCCCTTTCCAGAGGAGGGCAGAGCTTTAACCGCTTATGCTTCTGTTGCTCATCAACAACAAAGCTGGAGAATCTCACGCAGCCAAAATGAGGATTGTCAGTAACGGTGTTCAGCCTTACATTGTTCAAACCGGAGTCGACACTGATGGAGAGACTCAGGAAGATGTTACATCTTTTAGAATGAAACTGGACGTTTCTGAATGGTAAGTGGATACATTTATGTAGTCGCTGTGGAGTTGATTCAACTCATCGACTAGCATGTGCCGTCATGTTAATTTTTTGTTCAAATCCAATGTTGAATTGACCCTCGTTTGTGAAGCAGTCCGGCCTAAAATGATGGCATGACAACAACACTCTACTACAACAACTCTTCCTCTTCTCTTAATCAGCTCAACATGGCCTCACCCCTTTGTTGCGTGTTCCTGGGGGTGGGGTTTATGTAAATTTTGGGGTTTGTGATGTCACTAACCCAGGAAGAAGCTTGTTGTAGTCCCTACCAGCCGTTTGTTGTAGAAAAACATTTATGTAAAAAAAAATATCTCCCTTTGCATTGAACTTTGAGCTTTGTAACTTTGCAGCAACATTCCACAAGTTAAAAAAGTTAACTCATAATCAAGGAACCATTTAATGAAGCCATATGAGGGCGCATGAATAAAAAAATATGTGCTCAGATAAATCATTTGTAATAAACACTGCAATGTTCCATAAAAAAATAAGAATTGTTCATTTTGATTTCATGGTGACTTTAATGGTTCCATTAGTGATTATTTTAATAGGCCTACTTGATAGGAATAAATATTAAATTAAAATTCCATTGTCAAATGATGGTATACAGTTTAATGTTAACAGTAAATAAACGTAAAACTATTCTTGCAAAAGGTATGATTATTTTTTCAGTCTTTTTAGAGGTGGCATAAAAGCTCTACTGAATAAGTGTATATTTACACATTGTCATGAACAACTAATCAGTAATTACAATAATTTATGTATCATATTTATTTAAATAGCAAGATTTAATCTATACACACACACACACACACAAAATGCACTTATGTTATCTTATTTGGACCTTATCTTATGTTGTAAAGATCTGCCAAAAATAAATAAATAACAGTAAAAGGGTTTGGAACAAGCTGAGGTTGACTTCATTTTTAAGATTAATTAAAATGGTGATAAGCAGGAGGCACTAAGACCCAGAGGACAGAATCCTCGCTCAAACTAGAAGATCATGGTTATCAAAGCTGCAACTTTTGCATCAGAGCCCTATAAAAAGCAAGAACCCTGCGACCGCCTATCAGTGAAACCTAAGAAAAATTGCCGCCGCTTGCAGGCAAACTATCAACCTTTTAAAGATGACTCGTGTGTGGACGTGAAGCAAGAGGAGCACTGAAGAGGATGTTCTTCCACAACTTCTGGGACGCTTTCTATCGTGCAGCTTTGCAACTGTTATGTTCGAAGCTGATTTTTGATTTTTATTCAAGTTTGAGATTTAGTATGAAGCAGAAAGATATGTCATGTCACAGAACAAACACATCATCGAGCGTCTGTCTGCACCTGATGATAGAGCTGACAGAAATCATGAAGCGAAGAAAATATTGCTTTATTTTCAAAATATGAAAACACAAGTCTTCTGGGATGGAGCGCAGCGGTCATTTCAAGCCGACACCTGCCCAATTCGAGGTTTTGAACAGCTCGACCGGCACAAATGTGACTTTAACACCTAAAACGGACGACAAACAAGAAAGTTTCGCTTTCCAAGTCACCTTGGCATCAGTTCTCGGTCTCATCACTCTTGCAACGATATTAAGCAATGCATTTGTCATCGCCACCATTTCCCAAGCCAGAAAGCTCCAGACACCGGCGAACTTCTTGATCGCGTCCCTGGCCGTCACGGACCTCCTGGTGTCGGTGCTCGTGATGCCCATTTGCGTGCTGTTAACGGTCACTCGCGAGTGGACGCTCGGGCAGGTTATGTGTGACATCTGGCTGTCCTCAGATATAACCTGTTGCACCGCGTCCATACTTCACCTCTGCATAATCGCTTTGGATCGATACTGGGCTATAACAGACGCGGTCGAGTACGCCAAGAAACGCACCCAAGCGCGCGCCGCGGGTATGGTGGCGACCGCCTGGATCATCGCCATCTCCATCTCCCTTCCGCCTTTCTTCTGGCGACAGGTGAAGGCAGGGGAGCTGACCAACTGCTCGGTCAACACGGACCACATCTTCTACACCATCTACTCCACTTTCGGAGCTTTCTACATCCCTACGCTGTTGCTCATCGCTCTGTACGGGCGGATTTACGTGGAGGCGAGGAAGCGCATTTTGAAGCAGTCTCCCAAAAAAGCGGGGAAAAGACTCACTTCGGCACATCTGAGTACTAATTCACCCGCTTCGGTGGCTTCGACCTCTCCTTTGCATAGTGGAAGGCATGACCTTTGCTCGGACACCGCGTCTCTGGGCAGTGACAATCAAATTAGAGTAACTGTGTCCGATTCACTTCTGGAGAAAAAGAGAATATCGGCTGCGCGCGAGAGGAAAGCCACCAAAACCCTGGGTGTTATTTTAGGAGCCTATATTGTGTGCTGGTTGCCGTTTTTCATTTACACACTGCTGGTTCCGCTCTGTGAATCGTGCTTTTCTGCAGAACTCTTTGACTTTTTCACATGGCTTGGCTACGTCAACTCACTGATCAATCCAATAATATACACCATGTCGAATGACGACTTTAAGAAAGCTTTTCACAAACTCATAAGCTTTAGATGTTGCAGACGATAGTAAAATAAATAAGTATAAGGGATAATGGTCAGTCAGTCGGTCATTAAAGTAAGTGATGTGTTGAATGCTTGATTCTGATAGGTTGCTACACGTTTTAAGGTGTTGATTGTTCCCTCAGTACCTTGCAGGGCTATGAAGCAGTCTTTAGTCAAATATCACTTCGCCACATAATTAACCCCCTTTTTTTTTTCTCTCTTTAGAGCTATATAATAGGCCTATTGGAAGAAGCAGACAACAAAAACCCGACCAAGCATTTAAATGAAAGACAACAGGATAAAAATGACAAATTATTTCGATCTTCCCTAAACTAATTAATCTAATAGCTTTGCTGTTTGTAATTATGTTGCTGCCTATTGACACCCCCGAGAGCGCAGCGGACGCGAGTAATCACATTCGCGCTCCCTCCCTCTCGCTGTCACGCGCACAACCTTGGTTACACCAATAACTGCTTAGAAACTGCCCAAGCCAGGTTCTAGTTCTAGTTCACACACTTTTGAATTAATAAAAATGGCTTGGGCTGTTTCTAAACAAGAAGAAAATTGTGTTTTTAGGATGAAAACTTGAAAAAATATATTGCGGTAAAAACCGTAATGTAACACGGCAGCCATGGTATAAGCAAAATAATGCACTCCAGACCATTGAATTATTGGAAATTCACGTCATGCCATATTATGCCACCTTAATCCTGAATCCTAATAATGACCGTCTGACTGCACATTACATGACTTTAACAAATTAATAAATAAATGGACATTAAATAATTATTGAGTTGATATTTTATTCGTTTACCTTGTAAAGATGGCAGACAGACAAAACACAAGCACAGTTATATAGGAAACATGCAGGTTTCGGAAATCAGAATCAAGAAACCCATAATAAACTGTTAAGTGGGCCTCGTTTAATGTAGTAGACGTAGGCTATACTCCTTCAAAACTCAGCAGAATGTACAATGACTTTGGATTTCATAATAGTGTTTCGACAGCTTGTGGTCAACCTGTCGCTACTTAATAATGCAAAACTGTGTAAAAAGCTTCATTGTCTTAATTCTTTATTAAATGTGCAATTCAATTGCTCTTATGTGGTCACTGCCTATTGCTGCTGACTGGTCCTAAACTTAATAAATAAGCTGGGTAATCCATTTCCATACCTCTTTCTTCCTGTCTTATGGTTGATTAAACAGTACGAATATGTGTTCAGTATGCTTGAATAATGAAAACAGGCCTATTAATGATAAATTCTTACATTTATTCTTGGTATTGCTTCCCTTGTCCAAGCTCCCAAAATTGTGAGTGTTTTGGTCCTTTGTTTCCACTCAATAAGCAATGGGAATTTATTCTGAGGTCAAGTATTCACTGTACAAACAGATGCAGTACAAAAAGAGTTAAAGTGGATAGAGTTAAACTGACCAACCTGAGGTTCTCAAGATTTACGTAGATGTGAATTGAGACCTACTTTTAACCCAAATTGATTCACCTTCTGCTCTATATACGCTCATAAGTCATATTATCTGTCACTTGGCAGCATGAGAGATCACAGAGTAACTGTGAATGACACGTCTACCGCAGGAGGTGAGTAATACGTCAAAGATGCACCAGAAAAGGGCTGAGGGGGAGATATATCGACCTATCAAGCCCATATGGAGGTGACAGGGAAGGATCACTGCAAAGTCACAGCATTTCACGAAAAGGCATGTTTGATATTTCCCACAATTCCGCCTGTTTCCTTCAACGTTGATATTCTATGTGTAGTCATGGTGGGTATTGATTTAGTTATCATGCTGCGAAACCTCCCACAGTAGCCTGTGAAATTGGGGACATTTTTAAGCAGGGGGCCAATGGACTAGAAACTGACATGGAAATAAGCATGCTGATATTTTCTCTGTTTTTGGGACTTCCAGAGCGCAGACCATTTAAATGCCTATGAATTTGATGCGAAGGCCTAATTTTATACTATTACAGCTTGAATGCTTAACGCCCGCAATAAGTGTAAGCTGTGTTGTCAGAACGGTTTAACAGTGAATCACAAATGAGCCGGTGGGAAAGCAAGCAACGTGATGGCATAATTTGTTTTTTTAAACATATTGGTCTTTTTTGAGTATGCCGATTAATATGTCTTTTATCATGAGCAGTATTAGTATAAAATGATTTGGACAGGCTTGGAGGAGCCGTTAATTACTTGTTTGCTGGTTTAATTAATTTGAATGTAAACTCATTTATCTTCTTCTGAGCCCATTAAAAGCAGTAGGTTTAATACTATGCAAAATCAACCTTGCAATTCTGTCTTAAATCGTTGTTTTTAATGAATGTTGTTCTTTTTTTTTTAAATATAATTAAAATTGAAATATTTGCTTAGAGCATATGACTCATCTCAAATAAAGTTTATTGAAGATTTTTTTCCCTCTTCATCCTTAATGTCCTCTAGGGATGGAACATTAATCACGAGCAAACAGAGAAGCACTCATTTGTAGGCATATGATGACCACTCGCCTTTGATAACATATGACCTTGATATAATCAACATGCAAATCATTCTGGCGTATATTACATATGGCCTGCATATACAGTATGTCGCCTTTATAAAATCTGTGCTAATTACCAGAAACAGTCATTAATCATTGAACTTATGTTTTTAGCTTTGCTGGACATTGACCTTCATCGTAATCTCATCTCTAAAGGTTTCATTTATGGGGGATATTCATCCATGTCTGCTATTAAACACCAACTGTTCTTTCGCAATTTAAACACGTCAAGCAGCTTTGCAATTACACTTTACCTTAATTGTGCTAAATGGACCATGTGTAATGATGTTAACATGTATTCTCATATACCACAGCTTAATGTTTGAATTAGTCTAACTGTGCATACTTATTACCAGTGTTATGTAATGTTGAGAAACCCATAATTAGGATTACTCACCCACATGTCTTTCCAACCCAGTCTCATGTGAAAACATTATTATTTTACAAAGTGGCACTTTTAGCTTCATACAGAAATGTATGTTTTTAGAAAAAAAAATGTAAGCATGAATGCCCACCTCTAAACCTACATGTCAGTGGGGCATGAGCAGATCACATACGAATGAGATCATGCGAATTAGCCACCAATTTGCCAAAATGTAAAATACGATTCTATACAATTATAGTGGATGTGGAAGATTGACTTTGAAAAATAACAAAAGATGGACAATAAAAGTTGTCCGTACAACATGCTATATTCCAAGTCATCTGAAGTGGTGAACGTGATTTCACCAACATGACTTCAGGGATCAAATTTACTGAGGAGGGAGTCCTCGAGCTCTACCTGGCCGATTTTAGGTGAAAAATCGGATCTGTCGAAGATGTCCAACAGATTATTTAGCTGCTGAAATAACCACAGACAACAACCATCATGGGGAAGTCAGAGAGAAAGAGACAAATTAAAAATTACATAGAAAATTGTACTAATGATTTGAGAAAGCTGGATAAACCATAGTGGTTGAGACAACTCTGTGGTAAACCTGTGTGGTTAAGAGATTTCTTTGATAAAAACAAAATTGAAACCGCGTGGTGAGAGTAGTGGGTTTGAGTGAACCCGTGGTCGAGGACCAAATTAACTGAGTGAAAACTGAAGGGTCAGTCCTGGAGCTCTTCCTGGCCAATTTTAGGTGTAAAATCTGTGTAACAGTCTAACAGATTATTTAGGCGCTGAGAGAAAACCACAGAGAAAGACAGCCAATATGGGGAAGAGACAAATTAAAAAATACATAAAACAAATATTCTGAGTGAAACTCTTTTTACACTCATCAGATAGGGCTATTCTCTGCTTTATTGTTACTTTTATTTCCTATGCATTCCATTTTTTATTATTCTTATGTATTTGTTTCCTTTTCATTCCATTTTTATTATTCTTGTTTCCTTTTTCATACCATTTTTATTCTTATGAATTTGTTTTCTTTTCATGTAAAGCACCTTGAATTACCATTGTGTAAAAAATGTGCTATATAAATAAACTTGCCTTGCCTTGCCTCGCCTTGCCAAGCACAACATGAATCAACATCTTTGTTGATCCTGGAACATTCCAATCAATCAGATTTGAGGGACAAGTTTACAGTTTATGTCAAGTTTAGGCTTACAACCAGAGTTAGGTGCTATTATAGGTGTTATTCACCTATAATTTCCATCTGATTTTAGGGATAACATATGGGCAAGGTTAGGTTTAGGGGTAGGGATAGGTTAGGACTATGTTTGCGGACAGGAATGTTGTTCCAGGATTAACAAAATATGTTGATCCAGGAATATGTCTTACTTGGCAAAATCACGTTGACCCATCCGAAGAACATAGCACCACTCACTGGACATTTCACTTTGAGAGTGCTGAGAAACGTCTAAGAGGCAGCATAATATCATTTTGCAGAAATGTCGTTACAGGCAAGTTTTTCAAGTGAGCCTGGGATGAAAGAACTGACCTAAATATGCTTAAAATCTCTTTCGCATTCACTTACATTCACAAATAGTAACAAATGACGCCAAAGCTTAAATTTAGGTTGGTTGGCTACATAGAGCCACCATATAGTTTGAAAAGATTATTACACTGACAAGAGTAAATGACAACAAAACTGTCATTTTTGGGTGAACGATCCCTTTTTAGAACACGTCACTCTCCATATCTCATGCTATCTGCTCAACCAAAGCTAAAGATCATGCGTCAATCATGCGTCATGCCTTTTCCATACATATCTATTTTTCCCTGAGCATATCTGCATACATAGAGTCAACATTTATGGTGCCTCAAAGGAATATTTCACCCAAAAATTAAGATTCTGTCATTAATTACTCACCCTCATGTTGTTCCAAACCTGGCTGTAAGACCTTCGTTCATCTTAAGAACACAAATGAAGATCTTTTTGATGAAATTTGCGAGCTTTCTGTCCCTCTACTGACAGTCTACACAACTGACACTTTGACGCTTCAAAAAGTTCATAAAGAGATCGTAAAACTAATCCATATGAATTGAGCGGTTTAGTCCAAATTGACTCGGTTTATATGATGAAATATTGAAAATTACGCTTTTATTCACATATAAACATTCATCAACTCACACATCAGTTGTGGTAAACAGAAACTCAAGCATGTTTGCTTGACGTGTGAGAACCAATGATGTTCATTCTCGTGTTACGCAGCACATTTGAGCTTCCAGAAGAGATTTGTTCTCGCGTGCCAAGCAGTTTCGGTTAAGCCTCTGTTTATGTTTGCTGATCAATGTTTATATGTGAATAAAAACCTAAATTAAATCTGTTCATAATATAAAACGATCGAGTCTCTTCAGAAAATTTGAACTAAACCACTCAATTGATAAACGAAGATGAGGGTGACAGAATTTTAATTTTTGGGAGAATTATCCCTTTAAGTGAGACATCCAGATTCACAACCCCAGGTTGTACCATTAAAACATCTGAACTGTCACTCACGCAAGGTTCCCCTTTCCTGCACACTCGGGTCTAGTTGTGCGTTTAACCCTGTGAAAAGAAATCTGCACCAGCACACTGCATTCAATGTCTGAGCTGGTCCTTTGCAAAATGCAAAATACTGGGCTTTACAGCTCATTTTCTGCTCACTGAAGTAATATTAATGCCTAAAAGTCTGCACTTTTTTTCCCTTTTCTTTAAATGCCATTCCTTGAGATTGACACATACCTTTTTACTTGGAGTGGCTTATTATCAGCTTAATACTATTTTATGGCTTTATATTTTTGCTGCGCCTCTGCATTATTCACCTCAGGATTATTAATTAAGCATGAATATATATTCAAAAAACAAGACTTTATGCCAGGAAACATTTAGGCATTTGTCTTACGAATGCAATGCAGATAATGAGTTTACCACAAGCCATTAATCCATTATATTTCTACATGGTCTGAAACAGACAGCAATCATCAGTTCAGTAAATGTCAAGACAAAAAGTCATTAATTCTGATCCAAACACTCACTCATACTCAGAGGAAACATACCTCTCTGACAGAGGTCTTCATCTTGACGTCTGACATTCATAGGCTTTAGGGAGGAAGTACGCTCCGTAATGTCGGCATCTTTGAAGCAACACGTCGTGAATGCCACGTTATTCCAGTGCCTTTAATGACAATTCCACTTTTAAGCATTCAGTATAGCATCCGTCTTATCTTTCTCAAGGATATTTTGACATTTGAAATGGCACAATCTTGTCTCAAAGGAGCAGAGACTTTGCAAATAATGTGTTATATAATCTGCAGGAGTCTGGCCTGCTGTCTCACTGTTCTGAGAGATTTTAGAGTCGTTGCAGTCCTGTTAGCGAATTAGCACTTTCTTATGCAATGTCTCTTATTAACAATTGAAGACACAATACAGTAAAAGCACAGAGGAGATCGAATCTGCTGGGGGAAATGCTCACACAGAAAGTCAACATGATGGATAAATTAATATCTGCTCTTCATTTACACACATTTACATATAAAAGGTAGAGGTCATCCTTATAATCACACGATAATCCCTTCACATCGGCGGTTTGACGGTGTCAGCGTTTCTGATTGTGCCTGTGCGTCACTGCATAGCAAAGAGACTTGACTTTCAATGTGGATAGCATAACTGAGTGGATCAAATGTGATATGGTAGTAGTCAGGGCCATAAATGTCATAGATGATATTTAGATTAGGGGTCAGAATTACTAAACAGAGCAAATTACTGTGAGAGCGTGATTCCAAAAAAGCGCCGATGGGAGTCCCCCCAGGAATCCGGTCTCCTTTAGGACCCAGGCGGTAATGCCTGATCAAAAGTTGTTATCATGATGTCTTGACTAATTATAACCTTTTTCAAGTCTATTGTATGATGTTTATTACATTAAGTGCACAAACAACATGCTTAAAATATATAAATGAATGCCTATGTACTGCATAATAAATCATACTGGAAACACAACCATGCCTATTTTTTATATATATGCTTGATTTCACAACCTATAGCTTCAGTTATATACTAGTATATGAACCATGTAATTTAAAAGACATTAATGGTCATTATAACGCATTTTAAATTATATTAATCATAACGTGATTTTGCAGGAATTATAATCAGGCACTAAAAATACTACCCATTAAAAGTCTGTTGAACCAATGGGATCACTCGGGGTCCTAAAGGAGACACGATTCTTGGGGGGGACTCGATTTCTCACCACACCCGATCATTTCCAAATCTACCAAGAGCAGCGCAAATTAGCGTCTGGTTTAAGACATGCTTTTTTGGGGCGGTAAATAATGCCGCATTTACCAGTAAATTGACTAGCACAAACCTTAGTAAATCACTTTGCATGATTCATTTAAATTCTCTCCTCCCATAAATTTTGCATCTGAAAGTGAAACTCCTACAAATGCATATGCAATAAGGTCGGCCGCAAAGATAACTGTGTCCATGCCTTTTCAGTGCTAATTTTGCTAATTTTTAAACGCCAAAAGAGAGTTTGTACTACTGCAAGTTGTTAGTAAATCTGGCCCTATAGGTGTTTTCCAGTAGATGACTGAAAAATGGAAGAATTTTACAAAGAATGACATCAAACAAAATTGACATCAAGATATGACAAATGTGATGACATTTAATGGCACATGTTGAATGTCATCAAAGTAGATGGGGTCTATTTTGCAACACAACCATCTTTTCTGCTATAATTTATTTTTTAAAAAAGGGATTGTTTTGTTCCAACAGGATCATTAGTTACATAAATCTATGAAATAAAAATGTCTATACTTGCATTGTATGGTAGGAAAAATGTCCCCTAATGCATCTCAGTAATTGTAAAAGCTTTTTTCGAATCATGTCCATTTGGATATAGCGTTTTCTCTTATCAGGACAACTGACTGTGGCATTCAAGGATAAAACCACATATAATTTCTCTCAGATTTGAAACATGCTCCTTTATAGTAAGCTGTTTTCAGAACTACCCTAGTGAGCATGCAGTATCAGGGGAAATATGTTCATCCATTAAACATAGTAGTTTCAGTGCTGACAATGCTACAACATAACCAGCACTGCTATTCTGAGAGGACTGACTCTTATGCAGGGGTGTAAAGTACTTGAATAATTGCACTTTATTTCTACACTTTACATTATGGCATTCAGCAGACGCTCTTATGCAGAGCGCCTTGCAAAAGTGCTTTAGCATTGCATACAAGACCACTGTGATTAACAGATGGCAGACAAGCAATTTGGAACACTATCAGATATATAAGAAGTGCTTCCTGGACAAATAAACAAGCACTATTAGAACAATAGTGCTGTGTGTATTATTTGAGGGAATTTAAATTTTACNTTTCATCTAGACATTAAAAGTAGTAAGTAAATATTATGCATATACAGTATATCACTCTAAAAAATGTTTGACCCAACGTGCTGGGCAGGTTTTTAACTCAATGATTGTTTAAAAATTACTATATGACTGGCTTAAAACGAACCCAAAATAGGTTTCAAATTAAAAATCAGACACATAATTAAAGGGCTACAATAATAATGTGAACATTTATTAACAAGCAATTTAATAAATGTTTATTGTTTAATTATTATTCAATAAACTTATTAATAAATGTTCATTTATTAAACATATTAATAAATGTTAATTTCCAACATACTTTGGGTTCATTTTAAGCAAGAAGTACAGTCATTTTTAAACAATAGTTGGGTTAAATAAAACCATCCAGCAAGTTGGGCAAACATTTAACCCAACCGCTGGGTCAAAACAACCCAAACCTGGGTTAAATCACTGGGTCAAAACAACCCAATTGCTGGGTTAAAACAACCTAATTCCTTGGTAAAATCGCTGGGTTAAAACAACCCAATCGCTCGGTCAAAACAACCCAGTCACTGGGTTTGTCCATTTTTAATTTCCAACATACTTTGGGTTCATTTTAGGCAAGCAATACAGTAATTTTTAAAGAATAGTTGAGTTAAATAAATCTACCAAGCAAGCTGGGCAAACATTCAACCCAACCACTGGGTCAAAACAACCCAATCACTGGGTTAAATTGCTGGGTTAAAACAACCTAATCGCTGGGTTAAAACAACCCAAACGCTGGGTTAAAAAACAACTCAATCGCTGGGTTTGTCCAAATTTAACCCAACTTGGGTTATTTTGAACCCAGCATTTTTTAGAGTGTGGGTATCATGATGTTATCCTCATTTTAAAAGTATTACAAACTTCAGCTCAAAGACTGGGGTCAGTCATTTAAAAAAAAAGAAATTAATACTTTTAGTCAGCAAGGATGCATTAAATGGCAACACTTTATTTTAAGGTGACATAGTTACACATTACTACATGTACTTACTATGTAATAACAGTACATCATGCATAATTACAGGTAACTAACCCTAAACCAAACCCTACCCTAACCGTAACTCTATAGTAAGTACATGTAGTTAATTAATAGTACTCAGTACTTGTTATTTGAGTAAGTACAATGTACGTCACCTTAAAATAAAGTGTAACCCATTAAATTGATCAAAATTGACAGTAAAGACATTTATAATGTTTCAAAAGATGGTTACACTTTATTTTAAGGTGATACAGTTACGTTGTACTTAAATAAGTACAGAGTAATATTCATTAACTACATGCACTTACTATAGAGTTACAGTTAGGGTTTGTTTTAGGTAGTTACTTGTAATTATGCATTATTTACTGTTATTACTATAGTAAGTATATGTAGTACCGTGCAATTTGGGGATTTCTGTGATTAGTTACCCAAAAGATTTCTATTTCAAGTAAATGCTGTTCTTTTACACATCAAAGAGTCCTTTTCCACAAAAATATTAAGCAGCACAACTGTTTTCAACATTGATAATATGAAATTCAACTGTAACTTATAACCTAACACAATTGTAATCAGTAAATGATTAATCTACTGCATAGACTCCTATACAGTCAAACTATACTGTGAAGCAGATTCTGCTACATTTAATGTTCACCAGATTCAGGTAGACAGGTGTGCCCTTGAGCTATAGCACAATGGGAAAACTGTGATTGAACAAGTTCCTTTTAGTGCATCAAAGTTACTTTAATGTGAAAATCTCTACTGTCTCAAACACTAAGAAAAAAATACCTTTTTTTTTTTGCTTTTAAATACCAATGAAATGAGAAAACTGTTTTTACTTTTGCTCAAGAATGTTTTGGCTAGATACTTAGACTTTTAATTTCCCATTTACTTTTTGAAAAATTATGTCAGTTCAGTCTAACTTTCTGTGTATAATAAAGAAACCCGCAATGGCTAAGCAACCGGAACAATGGCATTAAAATAAATTAAATATGATTGGCCTCGGTAAACGCTCCGCTGTCATTATGTCACACCAGCATGTGGAAATGTTATTTGGTCAATGACTTGCATTAGTTCTGAAAATGCTTTCATTTCAACATGACATCAAATCTTCAAGGACGCTGAATTCGGTCTGCTAGGAGCGAGAGTCAAATTTGAAATTCTTCTCTCCACAGCACAGAGTCATTACTCCGGTCTGCTGAAGTTTCCTGGGGGCAGCACATCTCGGCTCTTCATAGCACATATAGATTTAGAGTGGCTTCACTGGGCACAGTCATAAATATACTGTTGGAAAAAGCATTTCGCAAGGCTGCGTGATGGCTTGTTTGAAAACGGGGGATTTCTGTGATTTCAGTGCCTCCGTTTTGAGTCATGGCGATGTCAGCCTATGGTCACTGTAACAGCATCTATTATGCTTCTCATTTTCAGAACAGATGGCCATATTCAGGGCAATTTACACTGTTTACAATTCACCTTGCATGTACTCTAGACAGCCGGCCATTTATCTAAGCAATCAGAGTTCCTGTTCACTAATGGCTAGAGTGAAAGTGCGCTTCAATGACTTCTTTCCTCAGATATGACAAAAGGATTGAACATAGTATATTACAAATGCCCTGTATTCACTATATGCTTAGATACAGCTGCTTATACATTTCTTATACATAAAGTGATGTGTTTACATAAACTGAAAAACAGGAATAAGTATTCCTAGGGCTGCACGATTTATTGCGATTAAACCGCACATGATTTGGCAAAGGCTGCGATTATTTTATGCGCAGCTTGTCAGAGCTGTACGGCTCTGTGATCAGTAGTAAATGCTTCTCTATCTGAAAGCCAGATGGCGCTCTTGCGCATAAACTCCAAATATGCCCTGCCGCAGAAGAAGATAACATGTGTCTTATCGCTGTAGCTGAATAAACAGAAGATTGAAACGCTTTGATTGATTAAACATGACTAATAAACACACGACTGCCTTATTCTGTGTAAGAAGCCACATCATCTCACAGAAGGATGCTCAACTGTCGTTATGAAGTGAGTTCGGAGTAAAAACATGTTATTAAATGTTGTCTTTTGTTGGACAAGATGTTAATAAATGCTTCTCATGTCTGGAAAGATGTTTGAAGTGTGTTGCTTTTTCAAATGTACATTATAAGCGACTCAAACTCGCAGTGCTTTCAGATGGATCAGCATTTGGAGCCGTACTTCATTGACAAGCTGCGCATAAAAAAATTAAAAAAACTTGCAGCCTTTGCGATTTCATAATTGCATTAAGAATGGACAGTGGTTGGGTTAAATGTTTGCCCAGTGTGCTGGGTGGTTTTATTTAACCCAACTATTTTTTTACATTTACATTTATGCATTTGGCAGACGCTTTTATCCAAAGCGACTTACATTGCATTATACTATACATTTGTATCTTGAGTATGTGCAATCCCTGGGATCGAACCCATGACCTTGGCATTGCTAGTGTCATGCTCTAACCACTGAGCTACAGGAAAGCCTTTTTAAAATTATTATATGGCTGGCTTAAAATGAACCCACAATAGGTTGGAAATTAAAAATCAGACACATAATTACTAGAGGAAACAATAATAATCAAAAGGTGAACATTTATTAATCAGCAATTTAATACATGTTTATTGTTTAATTATTATTTAACAATATTTAACAATATACACAGACTGAGACGCACACACACACACAAAAGGTTTAAATTAATTAAAGTTTGCCCCCTGGTGGTTTCAAAGCAAGCCCGACTTATGAAACCAGATCTATACAAATCTCACAATCTTGTGTTTTGTGTGGTCTGTTCATTGCATGTATGAAATATTTAGCTCAATAACGTGATTGATTTTCTTCGTCTCGCCCACTTTTGCCGTCAAGAAGGGCTCAATCAATCACAGTCTCTGAAAAAACTGGCCGAATGCACATTGCAAAATAAGTAGGTTGAGTTTGATAACTCAGTCAGGACATGAGCTCAATCTCTAGTCAAAGCAATACCCAAGATCACCCATAGGAGAATCCTGGAGCTGCAAAAGCTCAATGTATGACAGACTCGCCCCGGTGCTGCTTAAAGAATTGGCCACATCTGTCAGAGAAGCTGTCCATCACCCAATATAACACAATTATAATATAATCATTTTCCTAAAATGAGCCTGGAGGAGCTTTTCTCAATTGGTATACTGCTTTCTTTTTAGATTAAACCACAGCTGGAGATCAAAATTATCATAGTAATGCACACATTGCCTTAAATCCTAAGCAGCAGATGAATATCTTCAACATGCAGTTACCTAAATAAATAAAGATTAAAAAACAGTTATGTTAAATATATAAGGGAGACTGGAGCGAGGCTTGGAGTCTAAAATAAAATAAGATCAAATAAAATAAAGTCAAATACTGAGGCAAGGTTTTAAGTCCAATTTGTGTCCAACGACACAAATTGTTCTACTTTTCAGATATGGTTTTGTATGTTGATATCAAACTTATAGTTCAAAATTCGAAATTTAACATTTTCAAGAAAAGAAAAATATAATACTTTTTGCGGCGTGTTGTCACAAAAGATCAACGTGTCAAATGTATAATTTTTTTCCTGGGCTATATAACTAGCCAAGCCTACAGTAGAAAGGTATGCATCTATGTGAAAATCATCTTATCTAAGGGACTTGGGTAGAACGACTTTCGAAGATCTCACATGCAAAGATGAATGGATCATATGAATGTCACGTAGCATGTGGCGAAATAATGAGAGCTGTATCCTGGGATTATGACAGTGACAATTCAGTCAGTCACTGTCATCCATCAATATAAAGCTCTGTCAGAGGACACGCGGAGGAGAGCGTTCTGTCGCAGGAGAGATGTGCTGACTTCAGACAGCTGCCCGGACAGTCACTCACTCCGGGTTAATTGAAGTTCACCCTTTTGATTGGTCAGTGATGGAACTCATTAGCATAGGTGAGAAGGTCAGCCTGCTTTGCATTTGAGCTCATTTTACCACTCTTAATAGAATCAGGCTCCCGAAGACAATTAAGCGTAGAAAGGTCGGTCGACTGATTTTCCTGGCTTTCAGTGCAAGTCTGCTTGCATTACCGCATGAGTATCGCTGGTATATCCCTGGACTTTTCCTGCCATCAAGACAGATGAATTAGCTCTACTATTAGACAGGTGAATTTGAAAGCCGCATTGCAGGGATCTGCCATTGAGCTGAGGTTCTTAGTCAGAATAGGATTTTTCTCTGGTTCTGATTTAAGAGCAGAAAATGAGAGCAGCTGGTTTGGGTGTCCTGATCGTTCAGTGGGGTCCAGATATCTAGTAAGGCACAGACCATTCTGAAAAGCTGGGATCTAATTTGAAAATCAAATTAACTTCAAAAGCTAATTTAAACTAGGAAATAAGTGTGAAGTTTGAGGATTTTGAACATTTTAAACCAAAGAAACAGCATGACATATTTAAGATTCTGCACTATTCATAGGTAGTAGTTTGTGACATCGCTTGATTTTCCATTGAAGCTCAATATGCTCATTTTCAAATAATTTTGGAGAACATGATCATCAGGTTTTACACTTTAAAGGCACAATATGTACTATTTTTGGATTAAAATATGTGATTACATTATCCCAAATGTTTCCAAGAATGTTCCAGAGAAATAAGCAATTATAACCAGGACACAGACCGTGTCCGTGCGTCGCCTATCAATGACATCATACCCGCGTTACCCTCGATTTCCGGTTTTATTTTGTAGAAACCATGAAAACAGGCACTTTAATATATTATGTGTTTTATTAGACAGGTGAGCATCTGTTTGGATACATTCATTGACAGAAAACTAATCCTTTTTATACAGCTCAACACATTAAGTCTTATTGTTTTAATCTTGTTTGCTTGTTTTACCGTGAGTACCATGTTTTACCATGCCTAACATCGATCTAGCTTACAGCAGTGTGAAATAAGTGTCTCAAAGCAGCCGCAGAGTGAACGCAGAGTAGCATTATAACAACTTTCAACACACAAATGTATCTAATATGATAAAACAGTGCTGCTTTACCCCACATACGCTTGACCGGAAGAAGAGGAAGCACTCGTCTGCGGCATAATAAAAGCTCCACTGATCTCGAGACGTGTGTCACGCTCGTCTCTCATTAGCAATAATGATGGAATAATGGGAAGAAAAAAATTAAAGGTTTCAGTATTTTGGACCACACTGTATATATGAATGACTTCTAATGTAGAACTGCAACCATTACTACAACATTTTGAAGAAAAAAAAGGCAAAAAATAATGTTGGCACATAACGTATAGTCTAAAATAAAGGAAAAAATTAACATTAAGGATCACAAAAATGTACCATGGTAACCAGTGTTACATGTGCCCTTGGTCCATGTTCTATTTTCTTCATATGGACTCCATTTCCCACAATCCTCCACCTAGGAACCAATCATGCACCCACACCTGTTTCCCATCAGTGACCCTTTATAAGCTGCACTCAAACACACACACATGGCTGAGTATTGTTTAGCCTTTGTTCTACCTTGTCTCCGTGTTCCTTGTCTTTGCCTAGCCTTGCCTGTGTTTTGACCCTGGACTGTTTCCTTGTTTTGATGATCGTTTGCTGCCTGCCTTGACCATAGCCTGTGTTTGGATTACTCTTTTGCCTTCCCTTTCCTGTATCTGTTTGCTGGTGTATGACCTACTGCCTGTACGACTACTCTCTCCTGTAATTAAAGCCTGCATGTGGATCTCCAACTCCGTTGCCCCGTCCCGTACGTTACAACCAGTTTCAACTACAGTGCCATATAGTTAATGTTACTCAAATAAAACTATATGGTAACTTTGTGTCAGCAAACACTATCTTTCCAAAAATAGTTTCTATAAGCCAGACAGATTCTTGAAGCATACATGGTTTCAAGATCTCATTAACTTATTTATATATATTTTTAAATATATAATTGCACATAAATCAAGCATTCCCTGTTATTTCAGTCAGGCCTCGTAGTCAAGCTCCGCTATCATCTGATTCGCAAATTCCAACCCCACCCATATCAGCTGATCTGATTTATATGGACTCATTTGGCAACTCTCAAATAAGGCACATTACTTAAAACACAGCTTCTGTCTGTCTGCTTGCTTGGCTGCTTCCACTGCACGCTGCTTGCAACCCACCTCCTCCCCAAGCTCCTCCTTAAACTTGTGTTTAACTTAATCAGTGTCATTCTGTTGTCATTGATGCATGCTCTGTTCTCAGGTGGATTTTGTGCTGCTCTCCCAATTAAAAAATAGGAGGTTGTCCCCAGAAGCTGCTGCTGTTCCCAGTCTTAGCTTTCATGGAGCTCATGAAAAGGACGCGGAATTTAGAACAGAGCCATACCGCCAAATGTAACATCAGCAAAATATGCCAATAAAAAATTGAATAAAAAGTTTGTCTATGGTAGTTTATTGACTGAAGTGGTCCTGACTGAACTGAACATAAAACCACATAAACAAGCAATTAAATACATTCTAATAACTGACAGAGAAATCATTTCTATATAGAAAATAAACATTTAAGATTGGCTAAATTGGTAAAAACCTGTTTACCATGGTACATTTTCATACAAGGCCTTTTTTAGAACCTAAACTTTACAAATAGGCTACAACAGATTAAAAACTATTCAGATTAAAAACTATTTAATATATATGTATACTGGGATTTTCTTAGCATTTTTTCTTTGCACGTGAGAGTTCATTAACATGCGGTGACAATGGCGGATGCACAAAGTTCAATATAACGCTTTTTCAAGAAATCACATAAAGATGAGCGAAGAGGAGAAAAAGAGCCTACTTCACTTTTTCACAAGGAGACAGTGAGTCAAGCGGCACCTGGGGCTTCCCATTTCCAGGACACACATATTCAATCACTGGACTGTCATCTAGCGGAAACAACTTAAAATACTCCATTTATGGTCATACAGATAAGAGTAAGACTCACAACAACAACAAAAAACATTGTGCTTTTGTAAAATAAAGAAAACAAACAGGATGCCGCTTTCTGCCATTCCGGTTTCCTTTCAGTGAAGTTTGTGGAGCGCGTCACAAAAATGAATCGCTTATAGGCAACTAGCAAGCTCTTGCATGCCATTTGAACTCGCCAAGTGCAAGTCGCTATTCTTGTTTTGGGTTGGTGCATAGATCATTTCTTCTTCTTCTGCTCTATTTTACCTGTTGTGGTGGTTAGCAAACAGCGTTGCATTACCACGCACTCCCTTCTGTATTGCAGTGCAGATCGCCTTTGACTGACTATTTTTGTCGTCTGACTGTATGCAGCGAACCATGACGGTTCGGGACAAATACATGTACCGTTACACCCCTAATGTATACATATTATTATTATTCAAATTATTATTATTATAAGTCCGAGACATTTAAGACAATAATGATAATCAATATTTATTTTTAGAATAGTATGTTCTTATATAAATGTAAAGCCACACTTCAAGATGTAGTGCAGTAGAGAGGGTTTTTTTTCCCCAGGCCACAAGCAAAATGAGCAGCTTTATTCAGAGCCCTAACTAGGTAAAAAATAATTAAAATTCTCATTTCCAGAGGGGTTTCTGCTGGTTACAAATGGCCACCAGCCTGTTCTCATTATCTCTAGAAAGTTGGAAGTTCAACTTGCACGGTCCAGCACCGTGGAAGGTCTTGAATGGATTTTGAGCTGCGGAGACTTATTTATGGCTGTGAAATTTAATAAGCAGGGGGTGTGTAATCCTCTTCCCAGCTCAAGCAGTAGGCCTGGGGACTAACATGCACCACAAGGGTACGACAACACACACTCGGTACACAGATCTGGCCCCATGATCAGAGAAGGGCAGAGCCTGCTGTCTCGAACAGGGGGAGTAGAATACATCGCTTCGGCTTGGCAGCCACAAAAGCTGGCAGAGGGCTGAGAAACTTGTGTCGAGTGGGCCAGACTGAGAGAGACGGGCGTCAGGCGGACTGGAAAGAGAGCAAGTACGCTAGTCGAGTGGCTTGTGACCGAAGCACAGAGGCTAGCAGATGCTGGTCCAGAAGGCTACTAACAAGATGAAGATAGTCCACCACGTGGGCCCACAGGGATTAGGAGTCAGTGAGAGGTAAACAGATTAGTCCAGAAAAAGAGGCAGCGCTTTTAACCTCATCACTCCCCTCACACCCTGAAGAGCATCTTCCACCCACTCGCACACTTGAGACCAAATTGTACCCAAGAGCCTGCACCATCTATCAGGAATGCCACCCAACCTACAGTAGTGCCCACACACAGCCCCGTCCATGGAAGCCTGGACACATAGTCAATGGAAATTAACTCTTTCGCCCTCGGATGTCAGATAAGTCAATACGGACTGTCTTTTCTTCCCAAATGAGCAACATTACATCCAAAAGGACATAATCTACTGCAACATGCCATTGAAAACAGGATTATTCCTCATTCTGTTCTTGTTTGCCCTCCATGCCACCAGAATCAAAGGTAAGCCAGTGTTTGAACGCCATTCGAATGCTCTTTGCTTGTTTTATTTAAACAAAGTCTTAGAATTAAACTTTTGGTAACGTACAACGCCTTAGAGCTGCTATAGCCTATGCGATCCCTCACACAATAGCATCTTTCCGCCCTCAGTGATCGAATGAGCTTTTAAATATTTTAGGAGCCAATTTGTGAGGACATAAAAGATTTTTCTTATGTAAAACAAAGCCTCATGACAAATCATTTGATAACATTTTTGTGGCACGCACGCCATTAGCAATATGCTTGAAAAGTGCATTTCGCTAACATTTAATGCGAGTTCTGAATGCCTCCAGTCTGGCTACAGTGTTCAGAAGCTCCATTCATTAGGAGAGGGAAACAAAAGGCATTCTGTTTGTGGCCGTGTGGAACGCTAATCTTTTCTGGCTTGTAGCTTTGCTGTGGGGCCTCGCTCATCGCTTCAGAAGTACAGCTCAATTAAAATCGCCGCCCCTCATGTCTGCACATGTGCTCGGCAGGCTCATAGACAGCAGCGGGACACATGATCAAATCAGTCACCCTGGTTTATCTTTGAGAAATTGCACCACTGGACCTACATCTGGTCATTTGCTAATTAACAGATGTGGTCAGATGTTCTCTGACCCTGAAACAGATTGTTAAGACTCTTGTATCTGCTCACTGTCCTCCACAGCAAACACTCTAAATAGGACCACATGTGGCACTAGAACAGAGTGTCTTTTGTGTCAGACCAAAATAATTAGACTGAATCTCCAATCTGATCTGACAGGTCTCAGATGAATTACAACAATAATTCCTATACATACAATTCACTGCAGTGTCCAGTTGAAATGAACACGAGTGGCAGTAAAACATCAACTTTTATTCCTTTTTTCAACAAATTATGACTACTCTGGTAGATTATCCATTAATAAAGACTTATTAGAGGCACAGTTCCTTTCACAATATTGTGTTATAACCTCAAAACACTCTTACCAGCTCTATATGTATGGCTTTTCTGACATAGTAAATTAGCTCGGTAGCTCGCCTAGTAAAGCTTTGCACTTGCAATACTCGGGTATGAGTCCCGTGAAACATTAGTCATGAAACAAGCTCAAAGACTAATAGAACCAAATTAAAATGGCATGCGATTCAGTCCATCGCTTCTAACCAAAAAGTTTGTTTACACATATATATATGTGTGTGTCTGTGTGTGTGTATATATATATAAGTTTGTTTACATACACTGTATTGCCAAAAGTATTGGGACACCCCTCCAAATCATTGAATTCAGGTGTTCCAATCACTTCCATGGCCACATGTGTATAAAATCAAGCACCTAGGCATGCAGACTGCTTCTACAGACATTTATGAAAGAATGGGTCGCTCTCAGGAGCTCAGTGAATTCAAGCGTGGTACCGTGATAGGTTGCCACCTGTGCGATGAGTCCATTCATGAAATTTCCTCACTACTAAATATTCCACGGTCAACTGTTAGTGGTATCATAACAAAGTGGAAGAATTGGGAACAACAGCAACTCAGCCACGAAGTGGTAGGCCACGTAAAATCACAGAGCAGGTCAGCGCATGCTGAGGTGCACAGTGCGCAGAAGTTGCCAACTTTCTGCAGAGTCAATAGCTACAGACCTCCAAACTTTGTGTGGCCTTCAGATTAGCTCAAGAACAGTGCGTAGAGAGCTTCATGGAATGGGTTTCCATTGCTGAGCAGCTGCATTTAAGCCTTACATCACAAAGTGCAATGCAAAGCGTCGGATGCAGTGGTGTAAAGCACGCCGCCACCGGACTCTAGAGCAGTGGAGACGTGTTCTCTGGAGTGACCAATCATGCTTCTCTGTCTGGCAATCCGATGGATGAGTCTGGGTTTGGCGGTTGCCAGGAGAACGGTACTTGCCTGACTGCATTGTGCCAAGTGTAAAGTTTGGTGGAGGTGGATTATGGTGTGGGGTTGTTTTTCAGGGGTTGGGCTTGACCCCTTAGTTGCAGTGAAAGGAACTCTTAATGCTTCAGCATACATTTTAGACAATTTCATGTTTCCAACTTTGTGGGAAGTTTGGGGATGGCCCCTTCCTGTTCCAACATGACTGTGCGCCAGTGCACAAAGCAAGGTCCATAAAGACATGGATGAGCGAGTTTGGTGTGGAGGAACTTGACTGGCCTCAACCCGATAGAACACCTTTGGGATGAATTAGAGCGGAGACTGCGAGCCAGGCCACATCACTGCCTGACCTCACAAATGCGCTTCTAGAAGAATGGTAAAAAATTATCATATACACACTCCTAAACCTTGTGGAAAGCCTTCCCAGAAGAGTTGAGGCTGTTATAGCTGCAAAGGGTGGGCCAACTCCATATTAAACCCTACCGATTAAGAATGGGATGTCATTAAAGTTCATGTGCACGTGCTGCCATCCCAAAACTTTTGGCAATATAGTGTATATGTGTGTGTGTACATATATGAATACATTTATATATATTGTATATATGTCAGTTTCAGATATTTCAGTATGTTTATACATACATATACAGGACTTGTACAGGGCATATATACTACCCACAATTTTGACAGATATCATGGGGAAAAACTGCCATATATATTTTTAAAATTATCTCATAATTTGGCAACAGGTATATTAGACTGCTGTCACTTTAAGACCTGACGCACAGATCCATTATACTGTTACACACGCGTTTACTTTCTCAACTGTTTACATTCACATAAAACTGACTGTGTTTACATAAATACTTGCCAAGACCGGCATTTTGACATTATTTTGTGTGTATTTGACTGTTTAAAGGCAATAAATAGCAAAAAAGAACTTAATTTAGTGCTGAGAGCTTTATGCATGCGCACTTTGGGTGTGGGCACAAAATGAGTAAAATTATGCCTAATACGTGCAATCCCACACCGAAATTCAAGCGCTATAACACCAACAATATTCAATTGAAACGAGTGAGTGAGGGGAGGCGGGTTTGTGTGTCAACTCGCTGTCGGAGAGAGAAAAAACACAGCTGGTATTGTATATCTACTCTGTGGAAAAAGAGTATTGGAAGAGTTTCAGTTTTTCAGTATCAATGTGTCGAAAAATCTATATATTTTGACAACACTACATTCCACTTAGTTTATTATTTCAGATGCCTTTTTTTAAGGTGTACAATTGAAAAATGTATATATTACATATAAAATTCAACCCGCCAAATTGGCTAGTAGGAGTGACTGGGTTACACGCCACTGCTGAAATACACCCGCGTTTGGCGGGTGTTATTGTCAAGCCCTGTATATATATATATATATATATACACATATATACATGTGTGTGTATGTATGTACCAGATTCACGTTCAGATCAACACACATTCCACTCACTGAACATTTCATTTTGAAAGTGTCGCAAAACGTGCAAGAAGCAGCACAATATTATTTTGCAGAAATGTTGGCACAAGCATGTTTTTCCAAAGAGCCTGAGCTGAGATTGCTACAGTTACTGAATACAATTTCCTTTTGTTGGTATCCAAATTTGTTTAGCCCAGGCTATTTTATGCTGGTTAAGTGCTGGTTTAGCTATGGTGGTTATGCAATTCACCAGCAGATTAGCCTGGTCAACAAAGGTCATTAACATCTAAAACACAATATGCAGATATCATATACCTAACTATGCTATGCAGAGAAATCTGCTCACATACACAATCATGTACTAGGAAATCCTGTCTTAGTGTGGTACATGAGGACTTCTGTAAAGCAAGATTACTCATTTGGCTTTAAAAGTTATCAGCAGAATGTTAAAAACAGAGGTATGTTTTTAGCCTCCACTATACTTATATCGCTAACGCTATTACTTGTCTACTTAGCTTGTGCTAATCTGCGAGTGGCAAACAGAGGTCCAGTGAAGTCTGAGGGACCCCCTTACTGAGCAGGGCTTAATGTTTTAAGAAGCTCTCTGAAGTTTACCATCTGGTCACACAATACTCCATTTTGAAAACATTTAGCCCATTTCAGGGGAGGCCCTGGATCCTACTTTTTGCATAACCTCATGGTACGACATTTCTTTGATTTGAATAGAGATGGATGGCTATGAACTAATATGATCTCTCAGCTTCTCAAGAGGTGTTGAAGTGGCTCAGATCTTACTTGGAGGGAACAAACAATTTGTCAGTTTTTTAATGGATCTGTGAATGTAGCATCTAAGAGGAAATTATAAAGATAACTGCTGAAGAGACAAGCTATTATACTAGCCAAAACTGTTGTCATCTGATGTAAAAACATCCAGATGTATTTAACATGAGCTATTAACTGAATAATTGTTCGATGCTTCATTACTGAAGTAGGTAATTAAATGGATCGTTCTCATTTTGCAGTGCATATGTTCTCTGTGACAATGATATGAACTGAAGTTAATGTAGCGAGCTTTGCTGTCGTTCTAATTTCTGGACCATTCATTCTAAACTTCACTGCTCTGTAAATACCAGTAAAACACGTGGCCAGTGACCGCATGTGCTGGTTAACTCTATCAGCTATCTCTGGACACAACTGATTAGATAACAGGTCAGAAGTTGGGTCACCTTCAGTATAAATACTCTTAGGTCTCAGCATGGGGTCCTGAGGGTCTTTGGCAAGTAAGAACTTTCAATGAACACAACCAAGTTGGGTTGAAAATGGACAAGCACAGCAATTGGGTTGTTTTAACCTAGTGGTTGGGTTAAATGTTTGCAGTTTTTAACTCAACTATTGTTTAAAAATTACTGCATTGCTGGCTTAAAATGAACCCAAAATATGGAAGAAATTATCATGTATTAATATGTTTAAAAATGAACATTTATTAAGTTTAATGAATAATAAACAATAAACATTTATTAAATTGCTTATCAATAAATGTTCATCTTTTGATTATTATTGTTGCCTCTATTAATTATGTGTCTGATTTTTAATTTCCAACCTATTATGGGTTCATTTTGAGCCAGCCATATAGAAATTTTAAACAATAAAACTACCCAGCACATTGGGCAAACATTTAACCCAACCGCTGGGTTAAAACAACCCAATTTCTGGGTTTGTCCATTTTCAAACCAACTTGGGTTGTTTTTATACCAAGCATTATATATACCAAGCCTTCTCTTTTAATAATTTTGAAGACTTTCTTTCAGCTTTGTCTTTCTGTAAAAATTCTGTGATTCCTATCAAACGCAATTAGATTAATACAAATAGAGAGCAGACCTTTGAAACTCTTATCTAGCGAACGCGCTTAACATCTGCATGGATGGTGTTATAACCGACTGCTTGACTTTGGCTTAATCCAATTAAATGTTCATTCAGCATACTAATCATAGACTTAAAGGGTTTCAAATGGTCTCTGAGCGAGCGTAATTACATGAAGCGTAATCATATGATCCATCGGCTTACTATCCTCAGGTAAAGTCAATCCTGCTCTTCTGAAACAATGAACACATGCTGTTGTTGACATTTGCAGAACTCGCTGCTGACGACTTGATTCTCAGGATCAGAAATGTGAAGTACAGGCACTTCCTGGAGACGCCACAGCAAATCAAACAGTTGACAGATGGCAGAGATTCACTTTCTCTAGATGTGCATCGAGCAAAGAGATCAGCGCTGTTTAGTACGGGGGTGAAAGTCTGTCCTCGGGAGAGCATGGCGGAGGTCATCACCAGCCATAAAGCCTACTACAAACTAAGAGGTAGGACAACATCTACCCTAAACACCACAGGGGACGGAGTCTTGAGCAACAGTGCCAAATTTGGCTACAATACCTCAGAACCTCATAAATCATAATTAACTTCCCAATCATTTGTAGCCTTCTGGGAGATGAAGGATCAAGCCAAGCCAAAAAAAGAAGTGGCTCTGAGCCAAGAAGTAGTGTACTTTTTTTAGACTTGCTTCTTCTTTTAGTGTTTTATTATAGATTTTTCTGGGCCCTATCATACACCCGACGCAATGCGACGCCAGGTGCGACAAGTGTTTTTTGCTAGTTTCAGCCCGACGCAGTTATCATTTTCACGTCTAGCGCCCACGGTGTTTAAATAGCAAATGCACTCGCACCTATCTGTTCGCCCATGGGTGTGCTGGTCTGAAAACGAGGTGTGTTCAGGTGCATTGTTGGCGTGTTGCTATTTTGAGGCAACTGAAAACGCCTATAGGTTTTTAAGGGAATGAAAGAGATGACACTCTGATTGGTTTATTGCATGTTACACCTAAAACACACCCATGACTCATTAAGAGACTAGGTACAACACTTTTGGACCATGCACCTGGCGTGCCGACCATTTTTTCCGTCATTAATCTTCGAAATGCCCTAAGTGCATCTGCGCCATAAGCTTTAGACCAAGTGCTTAGATTGTTAAAATACGGCCCTCTGTGTTTATACAGTAAAATGAGGCAAGGGAAGTAAAGTCAAAGTTAAAAACTTGAAAAGTGTTCCTTTTAAAGATCAATTTCTACTTGATCAGATCTTTAAAAATTACTTTCACTGATGTATCCTAATGTTGTCATGTTGATTTAGTCATATTAGTTAATATATTTGGCTAGAATAAAACCAATTAATTAAGATAAAACCACATGAAGCATTATTTTTGGTTACTTGACAAAACATTTTGACAGTGAAGCAGATAGCATGATATTATTAGATTACTGGTACAAACAAGCTAAAGGTGAGGCATATTTAGCTGTCAGATGCTGTTAAGAGATACTCTTAATTAAATGTCCATAATAACTGTGTTGGCAAAATGAGATAATGGCAGAAAATGACTGCATATTAAACACTATTAAGTATGTTACACCTCTATTCAGCGGTGCACATAATTAATTGTGAGTGCATGGCATGTTTTTTTCAGGTCTTTGCTGTTAGTCGTCTCGACACAATTCTCTAGCGGTCTTCTCTAAATAATTCCCATGATATTTAACAGTTTGTCAAGAAGCTGTGTGGGAGGCCTTCCGGATCTTTCTTGACAGAGTTCCTGACACCATGGAGTACCAGCAGTGGGTGTACGCCTGTCAGAGAGACTCGCTTTGCATGGAGGATCTGGCCCGAAATTTTAGTAGCACACAGGAGCATCTTGACATGGTAGCCAGTGTGAGTAGCTGCTTGTGTCCCATTGCCAATTCAGTCCAAACGTCTTGCCAATACAGCCCAAATGTGCCAATATCATTAAATTGAAATTTGTATCTTTCTTTTTCTAAATGTCATTTACAGAGAGTGGATTCTCAAGATGAACAGGAGAGGTAAGAACCCCAAAGATGATCTTGAATTCAAGGGCTTCTTGGTTTCAGTATTCATGGTATGGCGATTAACTTGTCTTCTTTTTGGGCAAAAACCCTTCAGAATATCTAGAATGAGGTCACCTGACTAGTGGGAAATGATAAAATCTCAGCCTGTCCTTTAAAAAACAAAGTTTGTTCATATTTGGTGGCCTAGCTAAACACTGCTCTCTGACCTGATCCACTTTAATAAGAGGGATCTGTGCCCAGACATATTACGCTTGGGTGTTAGAGCCACACAAACATACCCGGGCTTATATGCAGTCAACCCCTTGATCGGGGACAATGAATTTTATTGCATTTATCATTCTCGGATTGATTCATCCCTTCTCAACATGTTTTCAATTATTTGTAGGGCTCTCACACCTGCACCAGGCGAGAAATGTAAGTCCTCACCGTCCGAATGAGAAAGAAATATTGGTTGATCTTATAAAAACTCGACTGATTGATGGCTTTTTATGCTTTAGGTTCAAAGAGTCCTGCTGAGCTTTTCATCATGGAATCTGACAGCGTACGGTCACTAACTCGTGCTTTTTAGAATATGAACTTAACATTACTGATGAAGTTAGAAACAAACAAATTGACTATTCTCTGATCTGATAGGAAACTGGGGCACCAGATGTTGTCCCTCAGAGGCTGGAGGAGCACATTGTGGAGTTCAGTGTGACTATAGTAGACCCCGTCTACAGCGCACTACTGAGGGATCCAGGCAGCCCTCAATATGAAGACCTCACTCGCAATCTTCACGAGCAGGTTAGGTTGATTTGTTGGAATCTGACAAAAATAATTGGGCTACATCTGTTTGAAGTCGATAGAGTCAGCAAAGTCAATTTTGAGAAAAATCGAGTTAAAGTTTTCTGAAGGTACCAAAACAAAATCACCTAGCAACTATACCTTAAAATCCCTGATAATACCAACAAATTTGGCACAAACCAAGTCAAAACCCATATCTATAGCAAAAATATATATATTCAACTTTTTTTCTGTAATTCTACAATTGTTTGATTAACATTAATGAAACAGACAGCCTTTTTATTAAGACCTATGGTACCACGCGTATCTAATATATTGTTACACATCAGATGTTTTTCCCCAACAGTTAACCAAACGTTCACTCCAGACATAACAGATAATGTTTGCATGAATACTCGCTAAGAAAGTACTGTAATTCTGTGTGTATATCGGGATCACGCGCTGTCTGAGGCATTTTTGTGAGCATTGGGAACGTTAGACGAGGGCTTAATGAACTAAATTTTGTGAAAACCTTGAAATTAGCCTGTGACTCATTTTGCGAGCACGGGTCACATATGCAGTTTTATTTGGATTTTCTGATGTTTCGAGCTACAAACAAGACCTACTGTACTAATTATGAGAACATTTAACTAAAAATCTTAAACAAATCTATCAATTATGGTATGTCAGAGTAATTACACTGAAAACAGGAGCACAATGACTTTTTAAAAAGATCTATACATCTCACCAGAGTCTGCATGATGTAGTTGAACTCAAAGCAGGTGAAATATGGAAACAGGAACATTGACAATAAGTAGGAACACAGCTATGAAACCTAATTAAAGATTTTAAAATGTACATTTTAATTCTGTCAGGACATAATAAGGTTTCTGTAAAAGATAGGCCTATATTTATGCTTAATATACAGTTTAATCTATATGAAGCACTGAGTTATGGCTATGGGTAGTGAGTGATGACTGTAATTATGTCATTTTGAGAAAATAAACAAAGTAAATAGTGTGTTTGTGTTAAGAACATTCTAGAGAACATCTCAAAGTGTCGTCATTTTAAAAACAAATAGATAACTCACAGTGGTGGTGTATTTCTCAAACTACATTGACAAGGCAAAGACAAACTACTATGGAAGGTTTGAAAGTAGCTTACCCTAAAAGATCAAAAAACAGGAAACCCAAACAATAATTGGGTAACTTCAGAAGCCAGCATGAGATTAGTTAAAATAAGACTAGAGCCATGGCACATGATTTTACAGCATGGCAGCATGTCTGTTGATCCATAATCTGAGGTTATGTAATTACTGAAATATCTAGTTACTTAAATAAAAAATAAAAAGAGATATTGCAAATATATCTAAAAACATTTTCATTTACACTTCTGCAGATGCTGCATGCGTTCAACAAACTTCCTGGGTTTAAAGAGATTCGAGTGCTGGGATTTCGGTAAGTTGTATGTTGGAACTGTGGGATTCACCGAGATATTGCAGTCCATTGAACTTGAAAATTGTATTTTTAGATGGGTAATTCTCTCACAGGGGCAAACTTGGGGTAAGTATTTGAAGAAATACTTGACAAATTGTGTTCAGAGCAACTGTGTTTCAATTACTGTACATT
Source organism: Anabarilius grahami (assembly GCA_003731715.1). Taxonomy (NCBI): domain Eukaryota; kingdom Metazoa; phylum Chordata; class Actinopteri; order Cypriniformes; family Xenocyprididae; genus Anabarilius; species Anabarilius grahami. Next base: position 261,305 of record RJVU01053975.1, read on the forward strand.
ATGTTATATTGTACTGTAGACTAGTAGTATACTTATACAATTTGTGATACTTAACCCTGTGATACTTACAATTTGTGATACTTAATTCTGGTGAGATTGACTTTAGATTTCCAGAAACCACCAATTTCAAAATTAACCTCTTCTCATTTTTTTTATATAAAATAAATCCAATTAGAGGGCAATTCAGTTCTCATAAGATTTGAGTCTCAACCTCAAAAGTCTCAAAAAGTCTCAAAAGTCTCAACCTTATGTGTCAGTGATAAATATGATTTTTGAGCTATTAAAAGGGCCTTGGGGTCCTTTAAAGAGAACATGAGTGCTGAGACAGATGAATAACAAACCTCTTACAATTCCCTTCATAACACTGGCCAGAGCTGGAGGTGTTACAGCAAGCTTTGCTGTAGTGTTTGAGACTGATGGGACACAGGCCATAGGTGACACCTACTCAACTGATGAATATGGCATAGAGGGAGTCCTAAAGGGCATGGTGGTCAAGGCGCTAAGTGAGGACGCATCACTTCCTGTGGACGTGCTTTCTCTAACTTTTGAACCAGGTACACAAAATCAATACAGTCAATATAAGGGCCCTAGACAGACTGCAAATATTTAACCTTACCTGAATCACCCTGTACAAACTCTTCAACAGCAGGCAAGCAGGAAAACATGAGATCCAGTACTGAAATCAGTAAAGAATCGAGGTTTTTACCAGGGGAAATGAGTACAGAATCCACAAAAACCAACTTGGAGGAATCTATAGCACCTTCTGGAAGTGTGGGCATCTTTTTTGGAGATCTAGGCCATGGTAGGACTGAGGGTGAGGGGACAGAAAGGACTGTTTTACATAAAGTACCTGATATATGGTCCCATGATCCAACACTACCAGTAGCCACAGAGGTAATCAGCCACTCCCACCTTGAGGGTTCTAAGATGACAAGTCTAATCACTGAAGACACTTTAGCTACCAAAGGTACATTTTTCTAATTTGTAGTGAGTAGTGCACAAGAGCACCTGCTTTTGAGCTAAGACCCTTAAGTTATGCAGCCTAAGAATGACAGAATTAATAGTTTTACATTAGACGCACTTTCAAAGACACTCTCTGAAACTGGTTCTTTGTTTTCAAGGTTCGCCAAGAACCACTACAGTGGATTATCTATCAAAGTTGTCTGAAGTCCAAGAGGATGTAGGAAATGAAATTGTTGCCACAGCTGCACCACTGGACTTGGAATCTATTGAAGTAGCAAAAGCATCTACTTCAGCTCAACCTGAAATGGATTTTGATATGACACCAGAGGCCACTGTTGCAGAGACAACATCATCAATCTTGACATCCCTAACCCCTACTGAACGAGCTCAAGATGCTGTATTGCAGGAAGATGACACAACTGGCCCCTCTGAACCTTTAGAGACCTCTACCGAAGGTCTTCCTTCATACCCTACCGGTCCAGTTGATAGTCCAGAGTTGCCCACTTCAATTGACCTTAGTGACCACATAGACTCTCCATCAGCCAGTGCCACCGTAGACACACTCCATCAAAAGGAGCCTCCTGTTGGACCTACCACTCCAGAACCAATTCTCCCTGCCGCAATTCCCTCTGAGCTAACGCCCACAGAAGACCTTATTTCACACCTGACCCCGGACAATTTCCTCGAGGAAGAGGCACAGACTCTCTGGACAATTTCACCTCCCCCACATGAAGGTAGAACAGATAATGATATAGACACACAAGACGACGTAGAACAGTCTGATGAGGAGGATGAGAATCTGGACTTTGGGAGTGGATTCCCCTCGGAGATCGACGAGAATCCACAATCCTCAGCTCATCCTATAGGTTACGTTACCACTCCTTCGATGATGGCTTCTAACCAGGCCAAAGACTTAGTGGTGTTTTTTAGTTTACGTGTGACTAATATGATGTTTTCGGAGGATCTTTTCAACAAGAGTTCCCCCGAGTACAAATCACTGGAGAACACGTTTCTTGAACTGGTAGGTAAACACACTTTTGTCTTTGACTTTCTCTTGCTGCATGCCTTTTTAACCTCCCTTTTTTGTTAGCTTTACTTTTGTCTTTTTTTTTAATTTGTGCCACAGTGCATGCTGGGAAGACTGAATAGATAAAGTGTGTAATTTGTCTGCAAGGTTTTGACAGATGGCATCTGAGAACAGTGTTGTTCAAAACGTAATATACATTTTTCTATAAAACCACTGTATAAAGGGTTTGGGTGACTGACAGAAAAAGTGAATTACATTTTTGTACATTTTGTGCAAGGATACTTATTTTGTCACTTCAAATATTTTTTCTATGAACTTTGTTTACCTTTTCAATTTAGACAGGAAAACACAGAATTAAATCCTGTATGGCCATTTCAAAGCATAATTGTGCAATCTCACACAAGCAAGAGCGGTATAGTGCTGAATATTGGCACAGCTACAATTAAATCATGGGCATAAGGCTGCAGGTAATCACAATCATGCCAATAGATTGTGAGTGTGATATTGCATACAACAGTTCACTAAACAAGAAATAAGAACTGAGTAACTTAAATTTCAGACAAAATGTTGCCAGTTGTTCCAAAACAAACCAAAGCATCAAGCTTTGCATGTCACCAAGCAACATAGACTTGAACAGCATATGAGTGGAGCAATTTTTCCTACCTGTTCAAAATTATGTGTAATCACTCCGCTCCAGCTCCACTCTCCTTTTTTTTCCAATTTCTGCACGTCATGCTCACTGAAGAGAAAACCTGCCCTGAACAATCCTATTGCAAGAGAAAACACAAATGCTTCAACTTTTCAAAAAACTCACTACTCGCCCAAGGAAAAACACTCGACTTCCACTCCGCACCACTCAAATACAACGTGGACAAGAGTGTTACAAACTTGGAACTTTCAAAATACTGCCAATCATACAAGTTTCACATTTAAGTGTTGTTGTTTTATTCAGATTATATCTTATAATATCCTGTTTTTTCAACTAGAGACAGTTCTCTGAACCAAGTGACTCGCCAAACCCTGAGGCCTCTAGTCACGTGACTGAGAGAGAACAGAAGACATTAGCCTCAATACCGGTACATCTATATCCAAGCTTGAAAAAGCATAATCAATCACTTTTTTGGCACTAAATTCTGCACCTTTGCCTAATAACACCGAAAACCTGATCTTACTGATCAAAATAACTTGCTTTAATAACTGCTGATTAATGCGCTCTCTAACCAGCATTAACCAAAGCTAAACACTTATGGCTTATCTGCCTAACCTGCAACATATTTTTGGTACTTGTTGTTGTTTAATTCTAGATAGTGTGAGTGTTGCCTTTTTGCTCTGTGCATATTTTCATTTCTCAGGATCCCAGTGCACTTTAAGATTTAAATGTGCTTTGAATATGTGCATATTATAGGAGTATGAGCTCATATCAAATGCTAAATCTGTACATCTGTAAATAAAGTTGTTTTTTTCTCATTTGTGTAAAACACAGAGGAAATTATTTCACAATCCTGTTGAATTAAGCAGCCAAAAACAAAGCATGCCCCCCCAAAAAAAAAAAATCCCTCAGGGACTTTCTGTCTAGTTTTGATTCTCTGAATTGCTTTTAGTTGGTTAGGCAGCCTAATGATTTAGAATTGTTCTTCGGTGAGACATGTCCTTGAATGTAATCAGTCTCCAAATGTTATTTACTAGAGTGTTACCATCAATGACAAAGCACTTTTTGTTGATTTTGAAATTAACAGCTCAATGAATTTTTTGTAATAAAAGCAATACACAGAGATAGTAGCTGCTTTTTTGGCTTGTTGTGAATGGTTCTGGGTGAATGCAATCTCTTTCGATACATATTTAAAAATGTTTTTTAAAGGTCAATCTAGACTCGTCCAGACTGGTTTTCATGTGTTCATGTGTATGCAGTTTTATTATCTTAAAGGATTAGTTCACTTCAGAATTAAAATTTCCTGATAATTTACTCACCCCCATCCAAGATGTTTATGTAAAGAAATTAAGGTTTTTGAGGAAAACATTACAGGATTTTTCTCCATACAGTGGACTTCAACAGTTACCAATGGGTTGAAGGTCCAAATGTCAGTTTTAGTGCAGCTTCAAAGAGCTCTACATGATTCCAGACGGGGAATAAGGGTCTTATCTAGTGAAACGATCATTTTCTAAAAGAAAAAAATGATATACGATCAGTAATTCCGTCTACGTAATGCAAGATGAGCATTTGTGGTTAAAAAGTATATACATTTTTATTTTTTTAGGAAATGACAGATTGTTTCAGATAAGACCCTTATTCCTCGTCTGGGATCATGTATAGCTCTTTGAAGCTCTTCGACATTTGGACCTTTAACCCATTGGTAGCTGTTGAAGTCCACTATATGGAGAAAAATCCTGGAATGTTTTCCTCAAAAACCTTAATTTCTTTTCGACTGAAGAAAGAAAGACATAAACATCTTGGATGAGATGGGGGTGAGTAAATTATCAGAAATTTTAATTCTGAAGTAAATGAACTAATCATTTAGCACATCTCTGAAGGGACTACTGTACATTTTACAACATCTATATGTTCTGTTCTGTAAGACATTGTTTTTGAAATTTGTGTGAATCCTAAGATACAAAACTCCATTTCCAATAATTAGTGGTTGCCCAAACTAGTATTGAGTTGTAGTTTGTCATCACTAGCGCAGTGTCCTTTTGGATTATCACGTGTACTACTAAAAATCCGATCAGGAGCTACTCTGGTAAGTATCTAGGTAAAATGGCCGTAAAATTAGTTTATTGATTCATAAATGGGCTTTTAAAGGATCATTTTAGAATCGCTAGATATTTATGTTCCTGCAAACTCTTCAAAAAAAAGAACATTGATTTTGTTCACCGTACACATCAATTTTGCCCATTTATAATTCAAAGTTTTTGTAGCTTTTGTAGAGACAGCTATATTTCAGTCCTATACTAGGTTTGCATTGATTTCAGCCTCTCAACCTTGTAGGATGCTCATTTACTCCTGTCTCTACTGGTTTGTGTAGAACTCAATTGGACATGGACATGTTTCATTTCAATTTTAATATTTTAAAAATATATCCATTTTAAGTATTAAACATATTTTAAAAATGTAATATAAAATATAGAACAGAACAGAGATCCCCATAAACCAGTAGATACACGTGTAGGCACCATGCTAGAGAAAGTATCAGAACCAGTATTCAAGAATAGGGATACACTACAATGCTGCTGCCTGTGACAGTTCATTCATTTATTAACCTATTTGGAAACGAGCGCTACTGTATATTAGCTGATTCCTTCTGTCCTGTGATGCCAATCAAAGGTCACGACATTGGCATCAGCCAGGCAGTAACATTGATTAAGGCTGAGCTCTGAGTCACAGCCTGCCCTGTGGGGAAGAATAACACCTGCTCTGCCCTGGCACTTAGCCGAGAGGTGAGAGGTTGATCATGACTGGCAGATCAGGCCTACCTTCTAATACAGATTACCTCCTGTTATACAGGCATGCACTTACTTAGTTAATACAACCCTCTACAATGCGAGTAAATCACTCGCGTATGGGACCAAATTTCACGCTGGAGGACTAAAAATGTCTTTAATTAGCCAATGGCTAGTAAATTTCAGTCGCTTGTGATTGAGTTAGAGGCAAAAAGTAGCGTAGATATAATATTATTGCCTGCTGAGCTTTTCGCACCGTCGCTTGGCTGAGAGCGCCCTCTGTCCCTTTCTCTCACACGCGCACTCAACGTGAGAGAAATAGAGAGGCTTACACATGCCACGTGAAGAGAATCAATACTCTCCCGATAGGGCCAATGCTGCATTGTCATGAAAGTTTATCATTTGCACTTTTAAGCATTAGCAGTTTAAACATTCAAGCGCAAAACGGCAAAATAATACACACATCCGATGCGCACGCCCAGAAAGGCACGTCTGACAGCACACGAATACTGAATTGAGTTCTCTTTCACATCTGAATGGACAATTTCCCACAAAATGCCTGTCTTGGCAAGTATCCATAGTCGGTTAAATCTTAAGTAAATGTAAATAGTCGAGATAAAAAAAACGCATGTGCAACAGTATCAGTATATTGGATCCGTCTTAAAGTGACAGCAGCCTAATATTCCTGCTGCTGTCTGTTTTTAATGTAAATCAAACAACAAAAGACTCAATCACTCAATGCTGTTGACTTAATAACTTTTGTAACTTTAATAAGGATTCATCTATTTAATTTATACAGTGAAGACAGATTTGATTACACAATTTCTGTACATAATCTGCATCTAACTACTGTTAGATTTACCTGAAAAACCTGAAAAGCACCGTTTATTTTATTAGCATTTTTGTTCTTATTTGTGCTGTTACTTGTAGCTTATTATTTGAAGAGTTCAGATGCAAAAGCTGCTAAACGCCACCTCCGTCAAAAATGAGATAATGATATTGAGCGAATGCTCTCCGCACATTGTATACATTCATCAAATACTTTTGCTTCAAATCCGTTAAATCCCAGCGTCAGTCCATTCAGAAATACCGCTAAACGCCCCTTCCCTTCATCAGCAAAAGCCTCTAAGTCCACAGAAGAACCAATCGGAAGATGCAAATCGAATCGTATGATTTCAAGATGAATGACGGTGTGCGTATGAACCGCTTTTAATTGCCGAGCTGCAAGTTTTTAATCACGTTTTGTCCATTGTTACAGTGGCAGTAACAGGATTTCGCAACTAAACACAACAGTGTTCCTTTTGCTGCTGTAAAACTGAAAGAAATGGACGTTTTACTATGTCTTCTTGTCTGAAGAGGTGGACTTTTGCAGCAAAAGACAGTCAAATTTGTTAAATACCAATGAACTGACTAAAGTGACATTTATGAAAATAAGGCATTTCAATAACTGACTAATAACCTTTTCATTGCCATTAAAGTGATATTACTGAACCTAAGCATAGGAGCCCGGTAAAAATGTCAGATGGAGTTATTTTATTACAGAGTGTTGTCTTTATGAGTGTTTGAAATGTAAATGTTATATTATATTTATGTAGACTTTTTAAATTTGCATTGTTCATGCATTCCATGTAATGTTTTCATTTTAATTAATTACATTAAACAAAAACTCCAAGGTTAAAGTGGTAAATTACTGAATAATAAGTGGAGAGATTTTCAAAACGCTAATAATCTCTGTGACTCTTGTGCAAATATATCATATCCTCAAGTCTTCCATCTTTTGTGTGACTGGTGCAATCAAGCTCTTGAAATCTTGAGCCGAGATGAATGACTGAGCTGCTACGCCCTATTTCTCCCGAACAACCGTCTTTATCTCTAACTGGCCCTCCTCGTGCAGAGTGAAATGAGCATTGAGAAGATTTTGCATATTGTAATAGGATGAAAGACAGACACTAGCCAAAATCATTTAGTTTCGAGGAATTGAGGAGAATTGCTTTAGAATTGACAATCCCAAAAGTTTAGCATCTGAGCTGCATTATGTTCATGCACAATTAACCAGTCTGCACTAGTCAGCAATGATGAAAGAGAAGTCGCAACTCACAAATTTCGCTTTTATCTCCACTTTCCCGCAGCTCCTGCCGTATCTACAGTCCAACCTGACTGGATTTAAGGAGCTGGAGATTCTGAACTTTAAGAATGGCAGTGTGGTGGTAAACAGCAAGATGAAACTAAACAAACTGGTTCCGTTCAATGTTACGGAGAGGGTGCAGTGTGTGCTTGAGGACTTCTGCAATGCGGCGTCTAAGAGATTGAACATGGAAATTGACTCCCAATCAGTGGATGTGGAAGCAGGTAAGGGCGGTTTTAAAGGGATAGTTTACCCAAAAATGAAAACTATCCCAAGATTTACTCACCCTCAAGCCATCCTAGGTGTATATGACTATCTTATTTCAGACGTTTCAGAGTTATATTAAAAAATATCCTGGCTCTTCCAAGCTTTATAATTGTAGTGAATGGCACTCCTGATTTTGAAGTCCAAAAAAGTGCATCCATCCATCATAAAAGTAATCCATACGACTCCAGGTTAATAAAGGCCTTCTGAAGTGAAGCAATGGGATTTTGTAAAAAAATATCCATATTTAAAACTTTATAAACTAAAATAAATAACTTCCGGCAGATGGCCTACGCAAGTAAGAGTAAAGAGTAACACCTGACGTGATGTATGCCAAATAACGTAGGAGTAGCGTAAGCTTAGACACATCTCGCAGTTCAAACAGAGGGCTGGGCAAAAAAAGCTCAAGCTCCTCTTCTCTTATATCGAAATCCTGCAACTTTTCTCCTTAAAAATTCTTGTGTTTTGTTTTGCTCTATCCTCTGCACTTCCTCGTTCATCGATACGTCATGTGTTGGGTCAGTAGTTACTCTTTTGGTGCAAGTCGATTTGCGTAGGTCGTCTGCTGGAAGCTAGTTATTTTTCTTACAAAAACCCATTGCTTCGCTTCAGAAGGCCATTATTAACCACTCTGGAGCCGTATGGATTACTTTTATGATGGATGGATGCACTTTTTTGGGCTTCAAAATCTTGAGCGCCATTCACTCCCATTATAAAGCTTGGAAGAGCCAGGATATTTTTTAATATGACTCCGATAGTGTTCGTTTGAAAGAAGATAGGAATATACACCTACGATGGCTTGACGGTGAATAAATCATGTGAAGTTCCTCTAAAGGGATAGTTTGCCCAAAAATGAAAATTCAGTCATGTACTCACCCTCATGTCATTCCAAACCTCTTTAACTTTCTTTCTACTGTGGAACAAAATGAAGATAATTTGAAAAATCTCTCAGTGTGTCTATAAAATGAATGTTATTGGGGTCCAAATGTTCTTCAAAATATCCTCTTTTGTGTTCCACAGAAGTAACTAAGTCATACAAGTTTGGAAGGACATGATGACAGATTTTCATTTTTGGGTGAACTATCCCTTTACAATAACTGCTGTTCACGCTGACTGCGATTTGCTGTGAAAAAAAAAAAATCACCAGAAGTTGTTAAACTTCAATGAGAATTTCACCAAATCACATGTTAATCAACAACTGATTCCTTGTCAAATTAAAATCTCATCTTATTTTTATTCAACAACACATCTAATTTGTAATGAGATTTTCAAATGTTATTGTCAGAGTTAACGGGGCAGAACAGTAAACAAAAGCATCCGCATTAACGTAAAGGGATAACCACACTGTCTTTAAGCGTCTTTGTCTGTCTGGCTGCAAGTATTCAAATCCAATTAGTTCTCATTGTCTAATCCAGCCGATCACGTCGATCCATGTACGTTTATGGGGTGTAACGAGTTCTCCCGCTGCGTGGTGAACACGTTAACCACAGAGCCCGAGTGTCTGTGTGATCCGGGCTACAGCACAGAGGACGGCCAACCCTGTACGAGCATCTGTGACCTACAGCCTGAATACTGCCTGAACGGAGGCCAGTGTGAAATCATACCAGGACACGGAGCGACCTGCAGGTACGTTAACATGACCTCTGGAAGAGAAAGAGGATGTCGAAGAACTTCTAAAACTGCTGCTCTTCTTGGAAATCGTGCACACTAGAGTTTACGTTGCAAATCCATTCATTTCTATGGAGATTAAAAGGATGTTGTAGGGAAAAACCAAAACCACCAGAGCATACAGAAGTTCTTCACATGCACTGCCAGAAAAAATGTGTAAATGTTATAGGGGTACAACAGCTTGTCACTATGAAAGTACGTTTTAATGTACAAATTTGTACCTTATTTACCCTTAAAAGGTGCTTATTAGTAGAGCTTATTAGAAATATGTAGGCCTACCCTCAAGGTACCACAGTGAATAATAAAGTAAATAAGGTACAAAGTTGTTCCTTTAAGTGTACTGTCCAAGTGACAAGCTGTTGTACACCTACAGGTAAATTTTTTTCTGGGAGTGTGGTGATCATTCTGAGCTGTGATGTTAAAGAACATTTCATACTTTTTTCTATGACATACTGAAATTGTTGCAGCATATTTGTTGGTAATGTTTTGCACTTTTTTTTTTTTTGTCTGAAATTCTCAAGTTCCTGGAAAACCTTGTCCGCTTCACTTCTATGTTTTTTAGTTATTTATTTATTTATTTTTATAATTTGTTTTTCCAGTATAATAAGTAGTACAAGGTCTAAAAAGTGTGTAAAAAGCCAAACAAAATAATGAATATAGTACCGGTGAAAAGTTTGGAAATATTACTATTTTTAATGTTTTTGAAAGAAGTCTCTTCTGCTCATCAAGCCTGCATTTATTAAATCAAAAATACAGAAAAAACTGTAATATTGTAAAATATTATTACAATTTAAAATAATGGTTTTCTATTTAATATACTTTAAAATATAATTTATCCCTGTGATGCAAAGCTGAATTTTCATCAGCCATTACTCCAGTCTTCAGTGTCACATGATCCTTCAGAAATCATTCTAATATGCTGATTTGATACTCAGTTATTATTAATGTTGGAAACATTTGTGCTGCTTGATATTTTTTATAACTTGTGATACTTTTTTCAGGATTCTTTGATGAAGAAAAAGTTAAAAGAGAACAGCATTTATTTAAAACAAATATTTTGTAACAATATACACTACCGTTCAAAAGTTTGGGGTCAGCCATTTTTTATTTTGAAAGAAATTCATAATTTTATTCAGCAAGGATGTGTTAAACTGATAAAAAATGATAGTAGAGATTTATATTGTTGCTTTATAATTGTAGTGAATGGCACTCCTGATTTTGAAGTCCAAAAAAGTGCATCCATCCATCATAAAAGTAATCCATACGACTCCAGAGGGTTAATAAAGGCCTTCTGAAGTGAAGCAATGGGATTTTGTAAAAAAATATCCATATTTAAAACTTTATAAACTAAAATAAATAACTGATAGTAGAGATTTATATTGTTAGAAAAGATTTCTATTTTGAATAAACGCTGTTCTTATTTAAATTGTTATTCGCAATGTAAGCTCCGGAGGCGATACAAACAGAAATTATGGCATAATTTTTTCCGTATCAATTCCAGAGTCCTCAATCCTTTTGAAGTGCATGAAAAAGGGATTTGCTGCGCTAAAAATATAAATGTTGTCTTCTCGCCATGACGACAACACAAACCAAACTCTTCCAGGCCTCGGTTACAACTACATTTTTGAGGGTGGGTCAAAGTAGACATTGGGCACGAATTCGCTATTTACATTCTGGAATATAGACACCCTCAACCTGACAAGTCAGTTTAAATACATGTGTGTATTGCTACGATTGGTCAAATAATTAGCCAATTTCATTCGTCATTACTGCAAATGCGAAATTCTGATACATGCAATGACTATCCATTATGACATGTAGGCATTTTTATCTTCATGTACACAATAATAATCTTTACATTGTAATCCTTTTATTTTTAATATTTGGCATGTTTGTGTGCTGCTGCACATCCCTGTGTGTGTAACAAGGAGAGTGTACGAGCGTTGTGCACCCGCATATAGACGCATATTGCTAACACGCCCTTTAAATAACAAAACAAAATTACTACGCCATTGACTTTAGACCAGGTTTCAGTTGGTCAATGGCGCAGTTGTTTTCAGTTGCCTCAAAATAGCAACACGCCAACAATGCACCTGAACACACCTCGTTTTCAGACCAGCACGCCCATGGGTGAACAGATGGGCGCGAGTGCATTTGCTATTTAAACAACGTGGGCACTGGACGTGAAAATGATAACTGTGTTGAGCTGAAACTAGCAAAAAACACTTGCGTCGCATTGCACCGGGTGTATGACAGGGTGCATTTTTCGTGAGCAGCCAATGAAGACCACAGGCTGCAATTATGCAGATGTGTTACATTGTTGGAATTGCTTTGGACTCGATTCTTTAGTTCTGAATCGATTCTATCTTTCAGGAGACTTTGCAGGGCTTTTACATTCACAAAAAGCTATTTTACACACTGAATGAAAAGCACTATTTGAAAAAGCATAAGGGGCACTTTCAAACAAAAGAGACTTGAAATCGACAGCCAAACCTTGACCCATTGTTATGTGACTGAGAAAATAAGCAAAAGGTGAAAAAAAAGCTATTCAAGAGAGACGAGTCATATGGATAGCAATCTTACATTGCACACTTCTCTAACATGTTTTCTCTCAACCACTTTCAGATGTCCTGTAGGTAAATTCTGGCACTACCACGGAGAACGCTGCAGCGAATTGGTGTCTGTGCCCGTTGACCCTCTCCTTTTCGTAGCCTGCCTGGTGGGAAGCCTCTCGGTGGTTTGTGCTGTGATAGGCATCTTGATTTTCATTAACAAGAAATGTATACGGACCAGAAAGACCGTGAGACTTGTGTAAGAAGGGTTTTCTTTTTATTTAGATATTGGATTTTTCTATACAGATTTGGATTTGCAGTGCTGACCCGTTTTAAACATGTTGGTGTTAAGACCTGATCTCCTTTGCATTATAGGCGTTCACAATCTGCATTCCCTTTTGGTAATACTATGAGAGTAAATCCAGTTTTTGAGAATGACGATGGGGTCTTAACACATGTGTCGAGCATCCTCTGTCCCATGAGCTCTGATTCAGCCTCCTTACAACAGTCAGGCCAAGGCACATTTCGATCACGCGAAAGTACACAACTTAGTATCGAGGTAAAGTGTACAACCAAGATGGTATTCTTAATGATTTATTTAAATCGATGTCATGACCGCTACTAATATCCATAATCAACCCATTTCTGATTAACCCTCTGGTGTTGTTCGAAAAAATTTTTTTTGAATTTTAAAAGTCATTACTTCATCTGAATGGTACGAAACTCAATGACTTTTATGGCAGTCACTATGTGACCACAAAAAAAAAAAAAAAAAATGGACAAAAGTAAAATAAATTAAAAAATAGTCACACTTGATTTGTTCACGGTCAAAAATGACCTCCATTGGAAATGAATGGGAAATAGGCACAAACATAAGAATACTGAGATCTAGTGTGACTGTAACACAAAGCAAGTTTTTGCAAATGTGTGAAATAAAATCAATAATTCAACCACAATGCAGTAAAAATACAGACACCAAGGAAGGGGTTACACTCTAAAACCTCACGAGTACAAAACAGACACACACACTCACAACACACTATTATACACACACAAATGAAGTGGTGTGGCTGTAACAATATGGCAAAATTGAACCAAAAGACTCAAAAAAGAGGTTGAAATCAGGTTGATTAACCTCTGATAAAGCATTCCTGTTCATTTTTGTTACATTTTTGTTGAATTTTGATTTTATGTGTAACAAAATGTCTTTCTTTGTGTTCAGGTTTGACTGCAGTAAAATTAATGCAAAAACTGACACTTCAAATCAACATTTCAAAAAAAAAATCTAAACCTTTACAAAAACTTGTCTTTGAGAATGTCGAAATATATATCCAAATCCACAACTTCATAAATAAGTATTTATGTCTAAAAACAACTAGACAATTTATAAGCCCCTTTATATAGAGCTTTATAGGAATCACGGCATTACAGATGTTTTTCTTTTTTTACTCCCACCAGATGGCACTAATCTGCCTACAAAAATTGGATTTTAAAGGTATTGTCTCCATTTTAACATGAAATACTGCTTTAATTGAAAAGTAATAAAAATATATATTTTATAATTTTCAATGGGAAAATTTTTTATCATAACTATTGCATAAATATTAATTAGTACCATGAAATTGTCTCAAAATACAAAATGAAAAAGAAAAAATATTATTGAACATATACATATATATATATATATATATATATAAACATACTTTTA